>VUQH01001307.1:15234-25728 GCA_015106775.1 Etroplus canarensis
AAGGATTTGAGCTTTGTGACATGGTGCGTTATCCTGCTGGAGGCAGCTGTCACAAGGTGAGTCCACTGTGGTCACAAAGGTATAGATGTGGACAGCAGCAATATTCAGGTAGGTTGTGGTGTTTAAATGATGCTCAGTTGGTACGAAGGGGCCCAAAATGTGCCAAAAATATCCTCCACACCATTACACCCCCCCCCCCACTGAGGGAAAGTTTGTGGACACGAGGCAAAGTGAATCCATACCTTTAGGTTGCCCAAACTCTGCCATCGAAATGTGGCAATAGAAATGTAGACCAGGCAATGGTTTTGCAACCTTCTGTTGTCCAGTTTCTCGGAGATGCTCTTCAGCATACCTTGGTTATGGGTGGTTATTTTAGTTACTGTTGTCTTCCTCCCCTGGCATCATTAATGCAAGTCATAAAATGTGGTCCAGTTCACATCAACATGAATCATCTGTCATTCCTGTGAACTTCTTGCTGAGAGATGATTTTAAAGTTTATTGTTCCAGTTATTTGTAAGATGCGATTTTACTTCTTGTCTGGCTTTCAGTGAGACTTATCAGCAGCGACCTGAACATTTTCATAAGACACTGTGGAGAGGTGGAAGTTATTTGGATTGCCGTGTTTAAGATTGCAAAGTAAGGCATTGTATATGCTCTCCGAGTGCCTTTATGGTTTGTGGTATGATCATTGTTTTGGAGAAGCACATTTCCAGTGCACTGGCACTGAGCAGAAACTGGGTGTGGACAGTTTCATGTTAAAGAGACCGGCCTGAGGTTGACAGAAAACTATTTCCAGTATAAACACGAAGGGAGCTGTGAGTTCACAGATTGACAGTGGCAGTAAAGTCATCCACAGGGAGCACATTGTTTCAGTTTCCCCTCTTTCTCCTCCTATTCACATCACAGCATTGTTGCTTAGCCGCATGTTTACACCGCATTGTTGTTGATTGATGTCAGTACAAATGCACCGAGTGGTATTTGAATGGATGTTTGCATGATGACAAACAGGACTGAATGATCTGAAGTGACAATAATAACTATGATCCTCTCAGATGCAGAGGAGCTGTGATTTTGAACCTCATCGTCATTGTTCTGGCACTTTTTCTATTTGCTGTAACCTTAAAGAATAGCTAGTTATAAGTGTTATATCAAGGATCATATCAGATGTTAATATTAAGCTTTAGCTTTTTATAAAAATGAAGTGAACTTCTTCCAATATTGTAGTTGTATTGGGAATTTTATAGTATAAAGAAGATATCAACTTGATCAGTTTATCTCTAGGGCTGAAACCTCATATTAACCTTTCCAGAGAATCAGAAGATTCATGTACAGTGAGATCACAACAGGATGGAATATTTGAATGTTTGAAATGGGGGCCTGAAGAGCGAGGAAAACCTGTTTCTCTGCTCCCTTCCACTCTGTCAGCAGAGTGTAAGGGTGTGAGAAGGGTGAGGAGTCAGCGGGGTCCTGTCGTACTGTGTGTAACATTGCTAGAGCAGCTTTGCATGAGTCACAGTTCACAAAAATCCACAGTGCACGCTCACTTAAGAAGGTGCTTGCAATTCTACCAAATGTTCTGCAGTGTTTCAGAGGAGTCCCAGAAGTGACTCTCCACTGTCACTGTCAGAATAGATGTGTTTTTGTTGGATGCTGCATCAGTTTGCACAGGGCAAGGCTTTGTCACTTTTTTTAAAGTGATCTTGAGCAGCAGTTTTCTAGGCTTCATGAAGGTCTTTTAAAGTGTTTCTTTGGACATTGGCTGCTTTTTCTCTCCTATTTAGCCTCATCAGAAATTGACTAAATGGAAGGGTAGCTGTCAAGAAGCCATCCTTGGGGAAGGAAAACAGGGAGAAAAGAACTGGACTGAAAATCAGTGGCAGTAGGTCTTAGTGATGAATCCAGATTTGACATTGGTGGCTCGAATCATCATCAGTTATGTACTGAGGAGGCCAGGAGAGAGGTCAGACAGTGAGCGTCTACAGACATCTGTCAAAGACGGTTGGCGCCCTGTCGTGGTTTGGGGTTGCATTTCAGCCAGTGGTGTTGGGGAGCTTGTCAAAACTGATGAAGGCAGAAAAGTACCGCTAGAATTTGATCCACCATGCAATGCCATATTCAGCATGACAGTGATCCTAAACGTACTAAACGCCCACTTGGATAGAGAAATACTCCATTAAACACTATTATGAAACTGTCTTAAACTGAGTGCTTGGAGCATTTGAGTTTTTGGCTCACAGGAATTACTTGCACACCTTATTAGTTCAATTCATCCTGTAACATTACATATCTTATAAAAAACAGAAAAGGCAGAGGTGGTCCACTTTAAACCACTTAAGGAGGTATTAAATGCTACAGTTTAGCTGAGCTATAGTATTACATTTCCTATGTGAGTTGAGACTTGTCTGTAAGAGGCTCAGCGAGGATGCATTCCCTCCTTTTTTTTTTTGTAGAACATGGGTGACTCATGTCCGGAGATTAAAGCTGCCTGCTTGACGCTGTCAGACTGCTTTCATTGTAGTATGTACTTCCAGGATCATCGCCATCGCTTTGATAAATGTTGCTGTATCGTTTAAACAATGCCAAGCTGCACAGTGAGCTGTTTTTAGCGGGGACAGTGTGAGGATTACAATTTTATTATTGAATTATGCATTAACATATGAATTTCTGAAAGCCTATATGCGCTCGGATAATATTGAAAAATGCATATCAGATTTTCCCCAGTTTTATAACTTTTTAGTCAGGTAAAGTTGTTCCACATTTGAGAGGTTTGGCTTCTTTTTTTGTTGGAAAAATATGCATACATTTCTCAAAGTGAGGTCAAGTTCTGACTACAAGAGGTGGTGAGCCTCTGAGACAGAAACCAGATGCCAGATCAGACATCCAATTTCTGCTCGTGCCTGTCACTGAGGAGAAGCCAATGTTGCCTCATTACGTCTGGAAGTCGTCCCTGATATATTCTGGCATTTTCAAAATTAAAAACATCCAGACATTAACTAAATTGAGCAGTGACCGCTTTGAATGCTTCCCAGCCATTCTTGACTGTTCTGACTTTCCGTTACTTTTTTGTCAATTTCCTGCATAGTTTATCACACACACTCTTTCACATGATCCACCATGTGATACCGTCTGAAAAGCATGGGGGAAGCTTCATTTTTCAGCACGGCAATGATCCCAGACACACTCTCAAATCAGTAAAAGCCTGTCTGGATAGAAGAACACACAATGGAACACTGTCAGTAATGGATTGGTCTCATCAGAGCCCGTACTTTGATGTTATTGAAGCAGTGTGAGATCATGTTGACAGAAAACTGATCGAAAAGCAGCCAACATCCAAAGAGGAGCTTTGTAATGGCTTTCAAAAAGCCTGGAGGACTATTCCTGAAGACGACTTAAAGAAATAACAAGAAAGCTTCCACAATAGAATTCAGACTGTTTTGAAGAATAAAGTTAGTCGTGGCAACTATGGACTTTCAAGCTGGTTAGAATTGTACAAACTCATTTCAATAAATCATTGCACCTATTTTCCATTTTCCAACAAACTATAAAGGAATGAGGGGTGGCTCAAGACTTCAGCACAGTACTATATATCATCTTTAGATGGAAGCTAGTTAGCTGACTTACTTCTAACCGATCTCTCAGTGGTGCCTCAGTCTGCTGGATTTTTGGGAACTAAAAGAAGAATTTGGAGCTGGAGATACCTAGTGACATCAGACTCAAAAGGGCTGGTTTCCAGCAGTTCTAAGTTTCCAAGCTGTCTCTTCCCCCTTTTAATACTTGTCTTTGTCTTTGTTTCCTCCTGCAGAGACGACGCTTCGGCTAAAGCCACCTTGTTCCAGCACCTGGTGGAGGACCGGTCTGAGTGGGCTTCTTCCTACCATGAATTCCTGCAGCACATTCAGCAGCAAGTGTCCAAGTAGGCTCCCGTCATGCTGAGAGAAACTTTGACCACTAGATTCCTAAAAGCAGATCATGAAAGGACTTCAGCCTCATAGAGTGAAAACTAGCGTTAGCCAGAGATGAACACTCATCGCCCCCTCAGACCAGCTTTAGCGAGGCAGGTTTCCTCCCCTTCTTTTAAACCATCTAAATAAAATCAGTCTGTTGGTCGGCCGTGGCTGGACCAACAGAGGGAGGGGAGGGGGTAGCTGTAGAAAAGAATAAAGAGTTACAGAAATTAATAACGAAGGAACAAATCGAATTACTATGAAACGATCCTGCAGCGGCTTCTCGCTGCCTCTTAATCACTGTTGAACCTGTTTAGCCTCTCATCAAATCCATCGCTCCTGAGAGGAGGAGAGACCGAGTCGAGCCAAGAAGATGCCACTTCAACGTGTTTTAGTTCAGTTTGTTTTGTGAGCCTAAAATGTAGCTTGCGCTTCTTCTTTTTTTTTTAATTTCTTCACACATTCCCTCCCCTTGGTTTCATTTCAAGACTGTTTTGAAAACACTGGAGAACGGAAGCAAGAATTCGGCATGTGCTTTGAACTAAAACGCATGCCGCCATTGGGTCTGCTGCTAGTCTGGTGATAGACGACGGCTGCCTGGGAACGTGATTGGACAGCGGTTGGATCCTTAAGCCTCCCGTCAGCTCCGTCGTCTCCGCTCCACGCTGTGAACTCCTCTGAGTCGTCGAGATCGATCTCCACAAACTTTCCCTTGCCAGCAGTCTTCTTATTTGTTTTATTTTTCTCCAGGCGCTAATTCAAGTTGCTACCCACTTTGTAACTACTGAAATTGAATCTTTTATGTGTGATTATTTATGAACCGGCTTATTAAATAAAAACAAAAACAGAACTTTGTTGTTTCGTGTGGTGTAATTGTTGATATTTATCTTAAAGTAGTTTATATCGTAAGGTAAAGACACTGCAGTATTAGAGCGAGATCCCCAGCGATCAGATGATCCCCTGTGAGCAGCATTTGGCGACAGAAGGGAAGAAGAACTCCCTTTTTTTTTTTTTAACAGGAAGAGACTACGCTGAAGGAGGAGCAGCAATGATGTGACTCTCCCAATCCACCACTTCCCAAATGTGCTCCACTGGATTGAGATCTGGTGACTGTGGGAGCCATTTGAGTACAGTTGTAGGAACCCAGTTTGAAATGAGTGAGGGGAAAGTTTGTGGACACAAAGCAAGATGAATCCATGCTTTATGTTGCTCACGCCATCCAA
Organism: Etroplus canarensis; assembly: GCA_015106775.1. Classification (NCBI taxonomy): domain Eukaryota; kingdom Metazoa; phylum Chordata; class Actinopteri; order Cichliformes; family Cichlidae; genus Etroplus; species Etroplus canarensis. The sequence continues at coordinate 20,402 of VUQH01001307.1, forward strand.
ATGTGGCAATAGAAATATAAATGTGGACCAGGCAACGGTTTTGCAACCTTCCGTTGTCCAGTTTCTCAGAGATGCTCTTCAGCATACCTTGGTTATGGGTGTTTGTCTTAGTTACTGTTGTCTTCCTCCCCTGGCATCAACAATGCGTTTTCTCCCAGAGAACTGCCGCTCACTGAATATTTTCTCTTTTTCGGTCCATTCTAAGAAAAATGTAGAGATAGTTTTGTGGAAAATCCCAGTTGATCCGCAGTTTCTGAAATACTCAGACCAGCCGTCTAGCTTTAACAACCATGACATCCTCAGAGCCTTTCCCATTCTGATGCTCGTTTTGAACTTCAGCAGGTTGTCTTGACCATGTCTACGTGCCCAAATGCATTGAGTTGCTGCTATGTGATTGGCTGTTTAGATATTAGCGTAAATGAATAATTGAACAGGTGTCTCTAGTAAAGTGGCCACAAATGCATATTAAAAGATGGAGATAATAAAAGGTGGTCCAGTTCACACCAACATGAATCATCTGTCATTCCTGTGAACTTCTGGTTAAGAGATGATTTTCAAAAATTGTTTCAGTTACTTGTAAGGTGCGATTTTACTTCTTGTCTGTCTTTCAGCGAGATTTATCAGCAGCGACCTGAACGTATTTCATAAGACTCTGTGGAGAGGTGGAAGTTATTTGGATTGCAAAGTAAGGCATTGTATTTGCTCTGCCTTTATGGTTTGTGGTATGATCATCGTTTTGGGGAAACACATTTCCAGTGCGCTGGCACTGTGCAGGGAGCACATTGTTTCAGTTTCCCCTCTTTCTCCTCCTATTCACAGCGCAGCATTGTTGCTTAGCCGCATGTTTACACCGCATTGTTGTTGATTGATGTCGGTACAAATGCACTGAGTGGTATTTGAATGGATGTTTGCATGATGACAAACAGGACTGAATGATCTGAAGTGACAATATAACTATATAACTAGCTAGTTATAAGTGTTATATCAAGGATCTTATCAGATATTAATATTAAGCTTTGGCTTTTTATAAAAATCAAGTAAACTTCTTCCAATATTGTAGTTGTATTGAGAATTTTATAGTGGAAAGAAGATATCAACCTGATTAGTTTATCTCCAAGGCTGAAACCTCATATTAACCTTTCCAGAGAAACACGAGATTACAATGGAATCGTTGAATGTTTGAAACGGGGGCCTGAAGCGCGAGGGCTCGTATGAATGCTTGCCAGAGATTTTAATAGCAGAGTGTAAACGTGTATAACTGCTGGTGTAAGCAGGAGTGTGCTCGGTCGCACGTCGCATCACTTGAGAAGGGTGAGGAGTCAGCGGGGGTCCTGTTGTACTGTGTGCGACATTGCTAGAGCAGCTTTGCATGAGTCACAAAAATCCACAGTTCATGCCCGCTTGAGAACGTGCTTGCAAGTCTACCAGATGTTCTGCAGTGTTTCAGAGGAGTCTGTCACTGTCAGAATGGATGCGTTTTTGTTGGATGCTGCATCAGTTTGCACAGGGCGAGTGAGGATACGAAGTCAGACGCAAGGAAGAATCTGGCCATTTTTTTAGAATAAGGCCACCTAATGCTCCACTTCTGATATATTCCCAGTGTGTGTTGAAGGTCCACAAAGATGATATAAAACCTGTGGAAGACTTACACAGACATACAGCACTGTGCAGAAGTGTTGAGCCACCCCTCATTTCTTTATATTTTGCTTTCAAGGAGTTGGACTGTCTTGCTCTTTTTAAGTTGTTCTTGAGCAACCGTTCTCTAGGATCTGACGGTGGTTGCTTTTCCACTCCTGTTTAGCATCATCAGAAATGGTGTCAGTGGAAGGGTGGCGGAAGGAAAACAGAGAGAAAAGGCTGAGCTATACACAAGAACTGGACTGAAAATCGTTGGCAAAAGATCCTGTGGAGTGATGAATCTAGATTTGAAATTGGTGGTTCAAATCATCATCGGTGTGTACTGAGGAGGTCAGGAGAGAGGTCTGACAGTGAGTGTCAGATGATCCCCTGTGAGCAGCGTTTGGTGACAGAAGAGAACAACTTCCCTTTTTGACAGGAAGAGACTAAGCCGAAAGAGGAGCAGCTATCTTCTACTACTGGTTTGAAGGGTGAGGGAGATGAGAAGAGGACCAGAAAGAGGTACATAAAAGTTTTTAAATGATTTGTGTAAGAAAATTGCCCATTTCTCCTTGTTTTGTGCACCAAGTGCTCCTTCTGCTTCCTTTTCTTAAAAATGGCAATTTCATTCTCGGTAAGAGAACAAGGTTGGAGTGAATCTGAAGAGAACTTAATAATATCAAGAGTGCTGGAAGTGATCCCTTGGTGCACAAGGAGACAACTTTAAATCTGAGAGAGGCCTAATTTAAGTGATTTTTTTAATGAGCATGGTTTCAGAACATTTTGATAGCATCTCTTATTACGATTAGTCCCAGTGTTCCCACGGCATCCATCTACAAACAAGACCTGGGATGCCGTTAAACAGTCGATTTTTGTTTGTGTCGTTTGTGACTGAGGGAAATGGCCTGGACACGTGTGACATGGACAGCAGTATTGAGCCACCTGTATATTACATTTGCAGGATTTTTTATGATGTGGGGGTAGGCAAATCATAGAAGAACAGCTCAGTACCATTAGCCCTCCTCCACCAAACTTCACAGTTGGCACAAAGCAGTCAGACGGGTTGCGTTCTCCTGGCATTCGCCAAACCCAGACTTGTCCATCAGAGTGCCAGATAGAGAAACGCGATTCGTCACTCCACAAAACACGATCGTTGTCGCTGCTGGACTCTGGAGCAGCGGTAACGACCTCTACTCCACTCCATCTGTAGCTTTGCATTGTGCTCAGCCATGGAACCTATACCATGAAGCTCCTGGCAGTTTCTGTGCTGGTGTTTTTTTTTTAATTCACTGACTTTTTGTTATTACAAACAAACTATAAACACGAGAACTCAACACAAAAATCCATCAGTGAACACACACACGTGCATTAAACTTACATAAATTCCGGTGAAAAAACAATGCACAAGGAAAATATAGTTTAAAGTGAGACATCTTTTAACCTTTTTTCCCTTAATTGAGTTTATTAATTGCTGTATTTCAATCTCTAGAATGTTCATATATTGTTCTCAAAGCTGAGAAAAGTCTTTTTGCTTACCCCTAACAATATAAGTTAGTCTTTACAATCTGATATATTCTAATGATCCTTGATCCACAGCATCAGAGATGGAGCATCCACACTCTTCCAACATAGTGCATTGACTCTCCTGGTGCAAAGAAATCCAAAATCCAGTAGTTTTGTCCACCTTTATATTTTTTCACATATGTGCCAAGCTCAGAGAGTTTTAACATTTAGAGAAATGTTGGCGCTGAATACCTCCGACTGACGTTTTACTTTAGTGATGATGTTAATGCCAGGAGAAGTTTGGAAATCTGCAGTTATTGAGACAGCAAGAGCGTTGGTGGCTGTTGCGCGCTGTGCACCTCAGTACCCAGTGACCCCACTCTGGTCTAACACTTTGTGGCTGAGTTGCAGTGGTTCTTAAATGCTTCCACTTTGCAATAATGCCACCCACGGTAGATGGTGAAATTTCTTCCTTCCTAGATATTTCACAAACTGACTTGTTGCAATGGTGGCATCCTATTACAGTGGGTCAGTAAGCTCTTTAGAATCCATTCTTTAACAAATGTTTGCAGACTGCATGTGTTTGATTTTATACGCCTGTGGCAATGGGATTGATTAACCAGCCCAGTACTTTTGTCCGTACAGTAGACGCCATACCTGTTTTTTTTGTTCGTTAGTAATACCATGAACATGCTAAAACTGTGAGCTGCAGAGCGTTTCCTCCCGTGTGCATAGAAAATTAAATGATCCCAACTTTATTGGCTATTTGTGGAGTTTTAAGGTTGACTTTGGCGCTGTCTGTCCTTTCTCATCATTCCCAACAGGACACAAATTTCCGTCTTGTGCTTGGATATAAAAACAGTCAGGGGACCCCCGTGGTAAAACCTTGCTTACACTCCGAAGTTTGGTAAACAGACACATTGTTTTCGTCAGAAGCCTGGTTTGCCTCCAACTGTGTGCAAAGAAAATATTTATTTTCATTCCTTTCAGCTATTATTAGTAATAAACTTTATTTACAAAGGATTATAAAAACAAAAGAGGAAAAAATAAAAAGGAAAAATGCACATTTAAAGGCGGGTGTAGCTGTAAAAATGGCAGAAGTGTTATTAAAATGCTCATGAAATGACACAACAGCCAATGGAAATGCTTGCTTGCCTGCCTGAGCTAAATGTCTTAGCTGTGCAGACTGCTGAAGGGACAGTCTACAGCTATGAATCAGAAAACATTCAATAAAAATAAATGCAATCATTTTTAAATCATCGACGTTCGATGCTTAAGGGAAAATGGTAAAAAGACGGCAAATAAAATGTCAGAACTAGAAGTCACTTGAATCTGACGCCAGCTATGTGTTCTAAAGAGGTGGGAACAGGGGTGTGCCTCCCTCTCTGATGCGTTGACTCTTCTTTTAACAGCACACTATGTTTGGGAGCTGTGGAGACTTCCTCCTTTCGGCTGCTCCCAGCGGATCATCTGCCTCCGTCTCAACCTATCCCTTCTGCATCCTCTTCCCTCGCACCAACCCTCTGCATGTCCTCCTTCACTACATCCATCAGCCTTCTCTGTGGTCTTCCTCTTCGCATCCCGCCTTTCAGCTCCATCTTCAACATCCTTTGTCCAATATATCCACCTTGCCTCTCCGACTCCAAACTGAGGAGACTGTCTGCTACAGTTCCGAATGATGAATGGGTTAATTTTTGTTTGATATAGAATTTAATCTGCTGAAAAGTTTGAGACCTCCTTTTTTTTTAATATTTTTTTATTTCATAATGCTCCAGTGGGTGACAGGTGTGGACTGCAGGCAGGCGAGCTCAGAGCCCTGACTCTTTCAGATTTTGTCTTTTGATTGCTACACTTGGAGTGGGTGTTTTTTTTTTTTAAACAGAGCTCACACTTCTTTTCCAGCCCTGAAAAATTCATGTGTTTGTCTCCTGTGCTTATGAAGTTATAAGGGCTTGGAAATGCTGAAAAAATGGTACAAATTAGCAAGCAGAAACTTCAAACCACCTCCAGTGTACTTCAAGGGCCTGTTATTTCTGTAAAATTCATAGTATGATGGTATTTTGCATTTCCTCATTAAATATATTAAAGCTTCTTCTACTTCTTCTTCTTCTTCTTCTTCTTTCGGCTGTTCCCGTTAGGGGTCGCCACAGCGGATCATCTGCCTCCATCTCATCCTATCCCTTGCATCCTCTTCCCTCACACCAACC
>VUQH01001308.1:4009-30685 GCA_015106775.1 Etroplus canarensis
TGTCAGCCAACAGGGTGGAAACTGTGCTATTGTTGGCCGAAGACCAAACAACAATCGCACTGATAAAACCAGGGTGGGATTTAATACTGGATATGACAGAGAGGAAAAGAGGATTGGGCAAGATAGAGAGGACAGTATTGATAGAAGGTAAAATATACAAGTGTACATACTTTCAGTAAATGTTTGAAGGTTGGGTATTCATTATTTTGTGCACTGTATGCATATCTTTATACAACAATCTTCCATCCATGGATATTAATCAAACATGAGGAGAGAGAATGCACTGAAATCAATAATCTAGCAGTCTTGAGCTCAGGGAGCAACCTCTGTTTCCATTATCTTAATGAGATAAACAAGATTAAGCAGATAAATGTAAGATGAAATCCCTGCAGTCTGTTTGTATATCTGCCAAAATACTGCAGACTTATTTGAGTGTGAGTGTGTCTTTGTACTCGCACTTTCTATTATTCTCCAGATTCTTAAATGATCTTGGAACCAGGTTGTATTTGGAAACTTTTGGCAGAACTGACAGTTCTGCAAAAGTTATTCATGCAACTAAGGGTTTGATTCGTTGTCCATTCTCAGCATGACAAAAGATAATGCTCCTAAGAGTTAAATCCATATAAATAAGCTCATGATCTGGCAGACAGCATTTCTAGCTAATGTTGCAGTATGACCTAATGGTCAGTGTACTTATACAGGCAATGAGGTTCAAGCCACCAAATGCCATGCTCAGATTTTAAGATTTTAGGTGTCATTACCCCAGTTCAAACTTTTAAAAACACCAGATCATGGTCAAATATGATCATGCTAATAACCAATGACATAGATAGAAAACATGGACGACCTGACAGCTCCCCAATAGTTAAGGCAAAACGTTTCTGTCACCCCCTGCTTCCTGGCTGCAGTATAGGTCCTAAGTCCTGCCCCCTCCATGTTAGTGAATGGAATGAGGCCAAAGTAAAATAAAAAAGTTCTCCTTAGATAATTTTATCTCAAAGATGGTTTGTGCTATTTTAAGTAGTTCCTATCGTGTTGATTTGGGTTCAAAGGGTCATGTTTCTCATAAGTTTACTTGAAATTACTAATTTGATGCTGTACTACTGTGGCGTAACCTCATGATTGGCAGCTATGACTGCCAATCTGACGTAAGTCTGTTTGAGGGGCGCATTCTGCATCACATCCCATAGGTGTGTGGGTGGAAGTTAGATATCGTGATTCCACCACAAGTCACTGAGCAGACTATGGCTCAAAAATTACAAGATGGCAGTTCCCACAAACAATAAACTTTGGCTTCACTTTTGTATAATGGGAGGAAGTGGAGCCACACCATCAATGTTTTCTACAGTCATTGCTCATAACCAATAAACCAGCTGCATTTTGAACCATCTTGGGAGTCATCTTAAAATTGCTACTATTTACAGGTAGGACTGGCCAATATGTTCAAAAATCTTATATCACAATATAAATAATCAAATAACTATAGCAACTAATATCACCTCTATGTCCCATAGGTGTTCTGTTGGAGTCAGGTCAGGTGAGCATGGGGGCAGATCAATGGTATCAACTACTTCATCTTTTAGAAACTGCCTGCATACTCTCGCCACATGAGGCTGGACACTGTCGTGCACCAGGAGGAACCCAGGGCCCACTGCACCAGCATAGTGTCGATAACAAGTCAGTCACAGTCCCGTTGCCTAGTCTAGCCTGCAGAGATCCGTGCGCCCCTCCATAGATATGTCTCCCCAGACCATCATTGACCCATTACCAAACCAGTCATGCTGAACAATGTTACAGACAGCATAACATTGTTCACAGCTTCTCCAGACCCTTTCACATCTATCACATGTGCTAAAGGGGAACCTGCTCCTGTCTGTGAAAAGCACAAGGCACCAGTGGAAGACCTGCCACTTCTGGTATTCTATAGCAAATGCCAATCGAGCTCTATGGTGCCAGACAGTGAGCATAGGTTGAGGCCCGGTTGAGGACATCCAGCCCTCAGGCCACCCTCATGAAGTTTGTTTCTGATTGTTTGATCAGAGACACTGACACCAGTGGCCTGCTGGAGGTCACTTTGTAGGGCTCTGGAAGTGTTCATCCTGTTCCTCCTTACACAATGGAGCAGATACCAGTCCTGCTGATGGGTTAAGAACCTTTTACAGCCCTGTCCAGCTCTTCAAGCGTAACTGCCTGTCTCCTGAAATCTCATCCAGGCTTTTGAGACTGTGCTGGTAGACACAGCAAAAATTCTGGCAATGGCATGTATTGATGCACCATCCTGGTGGAGTTGGACTACCTGTGCAACTTCTATAGGGTCCAGGTATTATCTCATGCAATAGTAGTGACAATGACCCTAGCCAGATGTAAAACTAGTGAAAAAACAGCCAGAAAAGACAAGGAGGGAAAAATGTCAGTGGTCTCCAACTGTAAAACCATTCCAGGCTTTGGAGCTTGTCTCACTGTTGCCACTCTATTGCACCTGTTGTTGATTTCATTAACCTCAACAGCTGAAACTGATTAACAAGCTCCCCTGCTACTTAAATGACGAGATCAATGTTTAACTAACTTCATGCTACACTCTGATAAAAAAGTGCTCTCTAAATTCAAGTAAGTAATAGTTTATATAATGAGATGGAAAGGTCATTTTTTAAATTTTTTTTTACTTTTTGAATTACAAATTTATAAATGAATGGCTCATTCACATATGATTATTTGTCTTCTTTTATTTAGTACTTCTGGGCAAGTTTTTAAGAATGTAAAAATATAAAATATTAATGTATAAAATATAAAACCCTTTTCAAAACCAAATGAATACAGGACTAACATAAATACGGGTGAAAAAATGCCAAATGCAAAAGGAATTTCAAACAAATTATTGTCATAAATAGTAGGGGTGTGCAGTACTAGTTGCTCTTGTAAATCTACCAGAAAATATAAGTTGGATAAATGAATTATTCCCCTTTTAATAATGTACAATTGCAGTTACCTGTTGGATGAAAGATGTTATGACTCCACCCCCCACTAACTGGGGCTGCAGCGCCAACAGATGCTGCACCTCCTTCTCCTCATGATGAAAAGTTCTAAACTTGGGGGGCTAGCAGCGTGGGATATACAGTATGGCAGTTGCTGGAAGCAGTGCGGTTCTGCAGTACTTTGATGTAGAGAATAAGTGGTTGTATGTTAGCTGTGTCTGCGTAAATTGACATATAACCAGACAACCAAAGTGATGTGTAGCCACAATCTGCAAAGAAGAAGGCTGCTGCTGCTAGCACTGCTAATGTTAGTCACACTCAGTAAACTAATCTAACATGGTGTGTGCAACATTATGCAAGCAGCACATTTCAGAGATGTTTAAAAACACAATTTGATTATTAAAGAATGTGATTAATGGTTTCAAATAGCTCTTCAATACATATCCAGTATTTCTATGTTTAACTGACTAGTCAATTAGTGGCCAAGAACATCCCTAGTAAATATTGTGTTTTGTGGCACCATGTAATGAACGATAGAGCAGACTACAAACCGACATTTTTATTTCGTCATCCAATATATTGTCATATCGCTCAACTCTATTTACAGGCATGATCAAAATAATTTCCACTTCATTCAAGGTGCTCTTCAAGTTCAAGAAGCTCTATGACAAGCTCTAAGACTGGTACTAATAAATAAGAAATTTGATTATAAGCACTCTCTGGCAAGTTTTAAGTTTAAGTTTTTTGAAAGACTGTGTATTAATTTCTGAGAAATAAAAACATCTATTGTGCTTAGTGTACTTTCTCTAAGCTCAGTTTTTGTGTAACACCACAAAAACAAATGTGAGAGACCAAGTTGTTCAGGCTGTTCACTGAATGAACACCAAGCAAAATCAGAAGAAAGTGAAAGAAAACAATTACGTTGTGTCTCAAATTTTGCCCTTCTATATTTATACTAACTATTTTGAGGACAACCACTTGGGGAAAATGCAAGGGAGCAGTCAAAGGTACATTCAAGGGCATTCACACTAACAAGTAAAGCTACATAAAGTACCTGGTTGGTGTCCTCGTAAAGGTCAAAAAGCTTGTATTTCTGTGCACCTGTTATCCTCAAGGTAGGTAGTGACAAGGTAAGAAGCTCACTGCTAGCTGATCCCTTTAGTTGAGACTTTTTCAAAGTTTGCTCACTTATGTCTGTCTTTCTTTGTACTGACAAAATTTCTGAACATTTTTGCTTTCTGATGAGGCCAGAAGATGCATTATATAATAAGTTTAATCTAAGCACAGTCTGGCCTTTATACAATGTATCAGTATTTTCAGTTCTGCTCTTATTGAGGAATAGTTAGATTCTCCATCCATCCATTGTTGGAACTAGAAGTCTGTCCCAGCTTGCACTGATTATAAATGGGCCAGGCATTTCTGAGTATGAACATATGTGCATAATGTATGTGTTTAATTTTACCAGCCTCATTTTTAGCCAAGTTCTCTCTTCCGCTGTGAGACCAGTCATTCAGTCAACCAGTCACATACCTATGCAGCCAGCCAGTCACTCTTTTGAAGTGTCTGTCCTATCAACCCAGTTTCCTGTCTCTCTGGGTGTCACATGATGTCAGACCAAAAAACTAAGCATCAGCTCAACATTCCCATTAGAGTCGCTTCACTAAAGCAAAGCCTGCTCTTTTAATATATCCTTTTTAAACCTGTTCATTCACAAAGTACAGCTAGTCAGCTGAACAAGAAGCAAACTGTCCCCAATTTGATATGGCTTATTGTAAGCAGATGCTCTTGAATTCTTCATCAATGATTCATTTGTAATGAGTTTCCCATTAAAAATTGAGGCACTGCTGTAATGACTGAAAAAATACACCGATCACAAAACCTTACAGCTTCAGTTATTATAATTTTTTTCCTTTGTCTTAATCACCACTCTGCCACACCCAGCTCTCTCATGCCCTGATATATCTTCTCTGCTACTTTCCTCTGCTTACTATAATTTTTTCTGTTCCCATGTCTCACCTTGGTAGTGAGGATACAGATACAGTCCATCCTCACCAGCGCGACTGGCAAACTTTCACCAAAACATCTTGCAGCTCCAACTTTCCTGTTCTGCCAATCGGCTGATTGTTGCTGTTGGTGGCATCCTTTCACCGTCTATATGTCTCCGTCTCCTGTTTGTCTTTCATCAGTCTCTCTCTCCTCCCTTTCTCCAGTCCTCTCCACCTGTCCTTTCATCAGAGCAGCCAGAAAGGACTTCTCTGCTAAAATAACGGCCAATTCAGAAACATGGCAAATCTGTCCCGGTGCACCTCGACCTGCCCTCTTGATTTCCAGCTGCTTTCTTCGTTTTATGGCAGCTGGTAGCCACATTTTGACCTCGAAGAGTGCATGGCTCAGAATATATATCGGCACGCATGCAGAACACTCAGCACACAAAAAGGAGGCAAACGTCTAGAGACAGCCGCAGAAACGCACACACATGGATGCACAGGCAAACACTCACGCTGACAGACGTGCATACACAGACATAGACTACATACACACACCCACCACTCTCTGCTTTTTTATCAGGTCAGATCTCTGCTTGGCAGGAGTGGGGGGTTACACTGAGTGAACAGTAACAGCAGTATAGCAATGGATGCTCTACTTTCAACTTTGACCGTGAGTGAAGTTAAAGCTCCGTAAGCAGCCTGAAGCTTCACACAGTGATGGGATTTTTCTCTTTAGTTTTTTCTAAATGCACAACATCAGTACTGTTGATGGTGTTTGAAATGTTTCAATATACAGTAAGTACTACAGGAGACCTGTGGAGCAGACAGAGATAGGAAAGTTGGCTGGAGTTAGCAAATCCATGTCTGACACCCACAGCTCTGGCACAGCACGTATTATATTTGAATGTATTATTGCCCTACTCTACTTCTGTTCTCTTTCTGGACCTGCAAGTCATTGTTGATTTCTCCTGAACCTGTCTGTTGCCAGCAGAAAGTGGTCAGTCCTTCTGCTCTGGGTTGTGTTAATGAGTATTGTTATTCATAGTTTTGAGGCGTGAAAGACAAGGAAGTGTTAACTGCCTAACTAATGTTGATGTTAAAAAGAAAAATGTAAAGATTATGACCAAATGAATGGCATAAACTATCCAAGTCCAGGTGTTCAAAAACTATTTTGGAAAAATAGTAAAAAGCCTTTATTTAACAAGGCTAAAGATATTAAAAATATGCCTTTTTCAGAGTGTGGAGATGCAAAGACACCAAATGAGAAATTATAGCTTCACACACCACAGGTATGCAACACTAAGTACATGCATCAATTTCTTTAGCATATAGAAAAAGCTCTTCAGTGAATTTTGCTTTTAGCTCATTTTATTTTCAAGGGTTAGCTTGTGTCGCTGATGCGTGAAACAACATTCCAGAGTCAAGCGCGGAAACAGTCGTTTTTCAACATAAGATCTGGAAGAAGAATATTTTAACCATGAATTTTTTTTCTTTGGGGCCCAAGTGGTCCATGGACCGGTACAGGTCCGCGGACCGGGGGTTGGGGACCCCTGGCATACAATAAATCCAGTGTGCCTCTCTTTGTTTGTTGTGTTAGATTTTTGCTCCCACCCCTGGCATAAAAACTAATACTTTCAACACCTGACATTCTTATGGTGGAGTCACTACCATGATGTGCTTCCATGTAGTGTTTAAGCAAAGGATAATTCAAGCTGCCAGTACAAATGGCATACTTAAATTTAGCCACACTGTCCATCAGTCTTCTAGTGACACCTACATAGAAACAACTACAAGTGCATTCAAGTTGATAAACAACATGAGTAGTGTCACAATTTATGAAACTGATAATGGGATAGGTTATTTCTAAGCACGTCTTTAAATGTGTCAGCTTTCACCATTATCTCACAATAATGGCAAATACCACAGCAAAATCAGCCTTTAGGCCAATGAAACCAAGTTTTCTTTTAATAGTGATGTTGGTTTCAGGTAGTAATATTGTGGATAGGATTTTTGTCATAAATCTGATCAAAAGTTATTTGCCATGTCAGTTTAAATGTCCTCCGATGATAATGTGACATGCTGTAGAGAAGGGTAGATGGGTGCCACTTGGCTACCACACTTATTTGACAGGGTTAGGTGAAGTGTGTTTGCATGCACTGTTATACATTATGCTTTCCTAGCAATTGTGAACAAATGGAGTGACGTGTAGTGCATCCAATTTAACAACTATCCAGCATTTTGGCTAAAGAATCTAGTAAAAAATAACTGTCAGGTAGCTATGTTTCAAATTCTACAGCTACTACATGCTATTGTAGTTATCTTATTCATTAGGGTGACTGTTTGTTGATGGATAATGAGCAAAGTGTTTGATTAAAACTTGTTCGCATAAATCAATGCCCAATCAAAAATTCTGGGGCCAGTGTACCCATCTATAAGGAGCAAAAAACTCAGATATGAGCCCAAACAATATTTACACACACACACACACACACACACACACACACACACACGATGAAGTCAATATTCATTAACTTTCAAACAGTGGATATCACAAGTAGGTTAGCACCTTATCAAGCACCTCTTTACTCTGCTTCTGCACCACCCTCAGCTCATGTGCCACAAAAAAAGAATGGTAAACAAAGGAATCAAAATGCAGTGCATATCGATATATCTACGATACATGTAGGTCAGTATCAAGCTGTTGATTTGATCCCAATCTCTTCCAGTACCTGAAGGGTCCTTGTGTTAAATACTGAACCCTTAAAACCCCCTTAAACAATTCATTGGTGTGTGACAGATAAGATGCTGTATGCATACAAAAATTACTGCCCAATTTTCACATTGGTCAAACTCTTTGCAACACTTTCAAAATTCACCCATTTTGTGCAATTAAAAATTAATACTAATATTTCTATAGAGAAGAACCAAGTAAATCACTCTATTTCCACTTATCATTAAGGAACACCTGAGCAGAACATAAATGTATCCAGATGTGCTACCAACTCCAACATAATGCAAGCATTAAAGAGCTGATGCACTTAAAGCAATGCAAAGAAAAGAATTTCAGTATAAAGACACAACAAACATCGACAAAGACAATGACATCAGTCGAACATCCCGAGATATGTTCAATCAACAGCAACAAGCCTGTGGTCAAATGACCCAACTACACAAAACCATTCGGTCTGTATTTAAGCAAGGGTTAGGGTTAGCCCCCCTCAATCTGCTGATTCTATAGAAAAACAAAATGTTACTGAACTGAACTGATTCTCCTTGTCATATTATGCGATGCCTTGTAAGCCAATGTGCAAACAGCCAACCTGCATAAACAACCTGTCTGTATAATTCTGCAGCCACTAGCAGCCTTTTGATTGATTCAAAAGGAGACATGCTCTCTCTAGTAAAAACCTATTTGTGCTATTCCAAAATGATCTCCATGAAGAACAAATGATATGCCAGACAGAACTGAGGGGGATTGACATTCTGCATCATTTAATTAAGCAACAATTTTACTCATAGAGCTAAGAAATCATAACTTATATTACAGTGGTAAGTCTGTATTATAGCCAGGTAAAAGGTCCTACTTTTGCTAAAAAAAAGAAAGTATTGATACCAAATGTCAAATAAGACATGAAATATGAACTAGAAACCCATGTTACCTTCGAAGCACTATGAATTATGTTTAAGAAGATAAGAAAAACATTTATAGTTGAGAGGTATCTCACAAGCAAATTTTATCAAATATGGCATCTAACAATTTGAAAAATTTGGGAAAAGTATCACACTGCAGCTTTTCTAACAGATGCACCCATGACCACAAAAAAAATCTGAGCCTAATACAGTCCGTTACCAATCCTGACAAGCTTCCTGTGGCACAACTGGATAAAGAAAGCTGTTTTATTCTTTTCCTTAGTTTTTTGAAAAATTAGAAAAGAAAAGCATTTTTCTCATCCTTATTCTAGCGCTGACTGATACTCATGGTTCCTGCTGTCATCCACCTTCAGAGAGGAGGCAGCCTGTATTCCACTCTGCTATCAACTGCAAAGAGATTTCCTGCAGGTTTCCTCAGGTGTTAACAACAAGACAACGACAAAAGATGTCTTACCTTGTTGGGGGTCAGTGGGCTCGTGGATGGCCTTGAGTGGGCTGGACCATGGCTTGAGCTAGTGGAGGGGACGTTTACTGGCCCAGGACTGGTGGGACTGGAAAAGAGATGAAGAGAGAAAATTTTTATATTCCACACTGTGTATACCTAAATTCCCAATAACAAAATTAAGTATTGTATAAACATGTGTCACTTGACCAATTTTAGATGCATTTTTTCATGATACAAAACAAGCTTAATTTCTTTCTGTTTACACATAAAAATAATACATTGCGGCAGTTTTATATAAACTGAAAGCCCATTTTATTCTGACTAAACAAAAACTGAGTTGTGAATTGTTTTCTGTTAATTTGTCTTAATTGTTTTGCTGTCTGAAACATCAGCAGTTTTCTTGAATTGGTTTTGATGCATTCAGTTTTGCTGGTGAATGAAATGGCTTGTCAGCATGAACAACATAGTTACATTACAATCACCATACATATGAAAGAGGAGCAAAGAGGAGCAAATTTCACAGATTCATTTATTGCTGAGTCAGTTTAAATATCAGTAATACTTATATATAATAATAAAAATCGATGCACACTCGGGTTATCACTCAGGTTGCACTCACAAATATTGCCCTTTGTTCAGCTGCCCAGAAGGACTTGTGGGGCTGCGGCCACTGAAGATGAATTTTCCCTGGTTCGTACTTGTAGGACTTGGGCTGGGAGTGACTTTGCCCAATCCTGGGTCCTTGCTGGCCACAGGAGCTGTGGAGACTGTCGTAGCATCTGCGACTTTGTTGGGACCTGGGCTTGTGCTGGAAGGGATCCTGGTGCGTGCAGGTTTGATTGGAACAGTTGGAGACACGAGGCCTTGGATGGTGCTGGAGACAAGGGCTGAGACTGTTGCCAGGTCAGAAGAGGCAGGAGCAGTTTGTGGACTGGTGGAGCTTTCTGAAGAAACACCAGAGCTGGTGGCAGCAAGATGTGCCTTTGTTCCATTTCGTGACACTTCAGGAGATGTTTTTATGGAGTCGGTGGGGGTTTCTACACTATTCACTGTGACTCTCTCAGAAGTTTTAGAATCCTCCCTTGCAAGTGATTTAGAGGCTTCAGGTTGGGCGGGAGGAAGAGGAGCGCGGTATTTGACTTTGGCTGGCTGTGACTCAAGTGTGGACTGTGTTTCAGGTGAAGATGGGTTTGCTGCTGGTGTTGCTGATGGGACTGGAGGGGCAGGGTACTTGATTGACCTAGGTTTGGGGACCAACGGTTTGGCTTGGGATGGTCCAGCAGAAACCTCGGCACTCAGGGGACCTGTGGAGGGCTGCAGCTGGGCTGAGGGTTCTGCTGGAAGGTTGATGGTCCTGGGACCATTTGTCTGGTCCACAGAACACTTGCTGTCTACAAGTATGGTAAACTCATAGTACTCCTGGATATCTGGAGAGAGGAGGAGATAAGAGTAAAGATGTGAAAGGCTGAGCGATTAAAAAATTCAATTAAGTTACACCACAGAGATGTGCGAATAAAGTAATTTATTCACCTAATGACAGAGAAGTAAAGATGATATGATTATAAGAAAATTACCCAACTGTTTAAATTATAATCAGTTATTCTTTCCATACATTAACAATTGCCAGTTGGTCACAAAAAGTACCCATTTTTCTGAGCACACTGGTAAGGAATGCTCTATCTAATGAATCCTAGCTAATGCACTGAGGACCTCTAGTGGCAACACAATTACACTGGCAATGATTCATTTCACCTTCTCTACACAGCGCTGATGGGCAGTTCTGCATTAAGTCATACACATGGCTGTCAGCTAAGTCTCTTATTTCAAATGAGTTCAGCCGTCATGATACACAAGAAGATGATGAAGAGGAAGAGAAAATGATACTGTTCAGAAAATAGGAATGTGTAAATTGAAAAGGAGAAGAGCACAAAAATGGCCATGAAACTGGTTTAAGTGGTGGAATTATCCAGCGAATTATACAGTCTTCTCTTCATCACGAGGAAGGATCAGTAAGTTATATCAAACAGCAAAACAGGGGAAGCATTATCTCACAATACACCAGATACAATTGGGTTAAAGTACAAAGTCAAAGTTCAAAACAGGAACTCAAAAAACAAGCACACACATGCTGATACACTAAACATAAGAAGGAGTGCTTCGGTAATAGCTACAGGTGTTGGTAGGGTACAAAGCAGGTGGGGCCAGGAAGTAAAAACCAGTTTGTCATCATTCATATTACCATGAGGATTCACATGAACCTGCAGGTTTCCTCTCAGTGAGTACAAGAAACTTGACCTGTTAGACTGTTAACTCTTCTGCAGAATTTCTACAAGGCTGCAGATTTGAACAACATGTGTCTACTTTCTGTGACAGCCCTTGTCTCAACTACACATGAGTGCTCTAATCTCCATTTTCTAACTACCGTCATGTGGTAGTCCATATCAAACATCTTGTAAACACTACATGAACACTAAAGAAAGCAAACAGTGCTCCTCCCTTACTGTGGCCAAGAGTCCAGCCTACTTTCTTCAGGCCTACTGTTGGGCATATACTTTCTTAGACTTTTTTTGTGCAAAGCTAAATGAACCTCATGTTATATTATATAATTAATTCATTCATTCATTTTCTTCCACTTATCCAATTCTGGGTCATGGGGAGCACTGCAGCCTATCCCAGCTGTTATAGGGTGAAAGGCAAGGTACACCCTGGACAAGTTGCCAGTCTGTCTTAGAGCCAACACAGAGAGACAGACAACTATTCATGCTCACATTCACACCTATTATCAATTTTAAAACTGCCAATCAACCTAGCCCCTTTGCATGTCTTTGGACTGTGGAAGGAAACCGGAGCACCTGGAGAGAACCCACACAAGTATGGGGAGAACATGCAAACTCCAAAGCCCAAACCCAAGCTGGCTTGACCCCAGACCCTGGAGTCAAGCCAGGGTCTCAGGGTCAAGACTGTTACTTTGAGGCAACAGTACTAACCAACACACCATTGTGCTGCTCATGTCATATTAATATACTATAAACATATTAATACAAGAGAATAAGGACTTGATCTAAACTTCTATTAATTAATCTAATGAAAGTACTCAGCTTGAACAATGTTATGTAGAAGACAAGCAGTGAAAAACAAAGCAGATAAAAAACTGTATTTGCTGTTGCTTACATTACAAATGGGTTACTTTGCCTCCACACTTAGAAAAATGAGTGTTGTGCATAAATTGCATGCTTTTTGCCTCTTTCATCTCTGAGACTTTTACATCATTAGCACACACTAAACACCAACAATGTATACACACAAACAGGATTGTCTTTATGTTTTACTGTGCCCTCCATTTAGGTTCAAATCAGTCTGACGACAGGAAGGGATGCAGTGATCCAAAATAATCAAGAACTCCCGTCAAATGTATTAAACCTAAATTAACGAACCAGTTTTGAAAATGTAAGGAGGAGAAAGTATAGATATTTGTGCTAACTTTACAGCGCTGTCAGGTAAAATAAATACAGTAACGAAGTATTTGTACTTTGTTGCTTCCCACCTCTGGACTTGACCCAATTTAGCCTTACAATGCTGATTTAAATAACTTGATCTCTAGTAAGATTAATTAGGTTACTTAATACATGACAGAAAGAACTCTAAGCACAGCTTATTTTTTTAGACATTTTAAGGAAGGTTTTACTTAAAATGTAAAAATCCATACGGTTGATCTAAGCTGACCAAGGCAAACTTTCTTACCAAGAAGAGCATTGAAAAGCTGACTTTGAAAGACACTGATGACTCTGTCCAGAGACTGCTGCAGCTGTTGGTCTTCCTCCACATGGCCCTGTTTGGTCTGCTTCTGCTGTCTCTGGTCTAGTTTGGCGCGATACTCCTGGAGTAGCTCCAGGGCGCGCTGGGCATCTAGGGAAAACATATAGCGGTAAACATGTTTTCTCTCATATTGCAATACAAATAGTCCAAGAACTCTCAAGCAGGGCAAGGGGATACTGAGGATTAAAAGCCTTTACATAATGGCAGATTGCTGTGGTTAAAAGTTCCTGTATCAGCTGCTTGTTTTTCCGAGTTAGGCATCAGTGTTGAATTATTTTGACTACAATTTAAACTGAAAACTATGCAATATCACCATTAACTACTTTACAGGGTTATAAATGTTAATTTTAAAAAGGCAGATGAGTTTGTGTTCACCACTAGGTTGCTGAATCATAACTTTTAACAGGATTTTTAATCATTTATAAGACTTATAAAATCACATGGTTAAATAAGACTTCACAGCAGTTGTATTTATGTGCATTTTATGGACTGAAAGGGCAATAGGATTTTAACACCATTCCTCTGATGCCCTCATACAAAAGAACAATGGAGTTTGTGGTGTAAAGAAAGGTGCAGGCTGCATTCCAGTCTCTCTGAACAGCTGATTAAACCGGAAGCACTGACGGATCAACATCAAACCCGGACTATATGTGTCAGCAATCAACTTTAGACACGCCGCTCTCTTGCATGGAAAGACAGCATGCCAAATGAATTAAATAAGTGGCGATTAAAGTCTTATTTATATATCTGCAGGCACCTGTATGTTGCACAGGCCTATGCGTGGCTGTGATATATAATAAAAAAAAACAAAAACGCACTTCGCTGCAAACCAAAAGCGTTGCGTTGAGATTTTATATCTGAATACAGTAAAAGCGCTGTAGCTACTTTCTACCAGGAAACAACTGAGCCTTAAAAACTGCGGGTGTTTCCAAACAAGTTTGGTGCACCGAGGGAGCGCCGACGCCACATCAGCCCATTTAAACCGCTTCAAGTGATTCACTCGATGTCCTTTCTTCGACAGAATAAATTACGTCTGAATAATACGAAACTAAAGATCGGGAATGGTTTTAAAAAGTTTTTTTTTTTTTTTGTTTGTTTGTTTGTTTTTTACCTTTCTGTCGCACAGGCATGGTGACACGCGCACGCAGAGTCCTCCTCGCGCGGGTCGCTCCGTGTGTGTTTCTGTTATTACAGATGTGAGCGTCCGTCGCGCGGACACCCTGCTACCCGAACTGGGACACCAAACTGTCACCACAGCGGCCAACGCCGACCTGCGCTGTCGTCCAAAGAGTGTTTGAAAGTCCAGGAGAAGTGACACACAAACACACACACACGAACTGTCAGCTGCCCACAACAAACGATGACCGACACCGCGTGGACTTAGTACCCGGAGTTACAACGGTGCCTGACCTCCCGCCACCCCCCTCCTCTCTCTCTCTCTCTCTCTGTTCCTCTTTCACTTTAGGTCTCCCTGTATCTTCTTTTGCTAAAACCGCGCTCGATTTCTTCATCCAGGTGACTTCAACGCTGTCCGACCGGTTAAACTGTCCCGTGGGGATCAACGCACACACTCACACACATTCACGCACTCAATTTGAAACAGCTAGAGCAGGTTGGAAGGGGCTCCTCGTACAGAGCTTGCCTCTTGCAGGTATTGTCATGTTAAACAGCCATATTGTGTGCAGTGGATAAAAGCCCGGTTTATTCTGCGGTGTGTATTAACATCTAATCCACTCAATGCTGAGGATAGACTTGGGTTTACAGATACTGATCTAACTACAACATTAGATCTATGAAAGCTCTTCCTTCCTGTTCCCAGTTTAGTCTTTAGTAATTATTATTATTATTATTATTATTATTATTATTTAAGGTGTCTGTATTCATGCATACATATAAAAACTAAAATCCACAACACAAGGGATCCAATTGAAATGTCACAGATGATGAAATCATCATCTGTCCCAAGATTTGTTCCTAAGCAATTTCCCCCTGAGATTAACAAAGTATTCTGATTCTGCTCAGCATAGATCCAAATCACCACCAGGTAAGACTTCTGTAGTTGGGACAGAAAATCCTGTCTTACTTTTGCATCTAACAAATATATCAGAGGCATAATACCCATATAGCTATAGTCTACAGTCCATATTTTTGATCCTTTATACTGGTATACTGGCCATGAGACACTAAGTTTTTTTTTGTTGTCTGTAGAGTATCAATTCCCCTCCATGAACCGCCACTGGAGGGGTTTGCGTAATCCTGGGAGCTATGTTGTCAGGGGCAATTTGCCGCTGGTAGGATCTCCCGAGACCAGAAGAAGAATGATTCAGAAAACACTTACGATGCCTGGAAGGACAAGGAACCAGTTTACCCTGCTTTTCGACAGGGTTACTGGGGCCCCGCCTTGGAGTCAGGAGTGAGGGGGAGGCTTGAAGGACAGTGTCTGAAGGCTGGGCCTGGGCACATGGGCCCTGGCCAGGTGTAGAAAAAAGGAGTGGCACGGGTCCACCCACCTGTGGGCCCACCACCTGCAGGAGGGGCCGTGGGGGTTCGGTGTGAATTGGGCCCAATTCACACAGACAACGAGGTCTGGATGTCTGTACTTAGATGACTGAATGCATAAACCCTAACCCTAACCCTAACCCACAACCTGGACCTGGATAAACAAGGATGAATGGATGGATGGATGGATGGATGGAGTTGCTGATGGGACTCACACGGGCCCTCCCCTCAACCATGTAGACAGATGACAGTTCCAACATTCACTGCTGCATTTCTTGAAAACAAACTTGTTTTAGTGGTTTTTTTCTTAAGCTCTATTATTGTCCTAGTGTCTCAGCCCTTTTCATTAATTACTTGTTTCAGTATTTTGCTGACTTCCAAGTGCCGTGGTTACCATGTGTCAAACTTTAGAGCATTTAACTAGTGCAATTTGCCATCGATGAGGACAACCATTTGTTGCAACCACCTCAAACTAATAAAAACAGACCACACAACTGTATTTATTTAACATTGTTAGTTCAAAAAAGGCTCACTTCATCTATTGTATTGCTTATGATGAACTGAAAAAGCTAAAAATAATATAAAAATAAGAGGCTAATCATTAACAATAAACAAATAAATGTTATAAATATAGAGAGATTGAATAACATCTGTAACATCTGTACACTGAGTCAGGTAAGTCTATGAGCTACACATTTTTGCCAAGTGTTACTAAATAAACAATTAGTCTCCCCACAATGTTCTGATTTACATATTCCCCTCACAAGCGAAAGGTCCCTGGTTCAATCCCAGGAGGGGACACAAGCCCCTCTCACCATGGGGAGTTGCATTAAGAAGGGCATGCAGCATAAAACCTCAGCCAAATTACCATTACGAGGAAAGACAAAGGAGCAGCTGAAGGTATATTACTAAATAATTACTAAATAATTGCTATAATATTGGTATAATATAACCATAAAAATACTACATGTACATTATTCTAAACCATAACTTCAGAAGTATAGTTAAAATTTAATTTATTAAATTTTATGTATTTTTAACATGTTGCAATGAACCCTAACCTTGGGGACAGTAAGTTAAAAAATTGGTGCAAAAATTTCCAGTTCCCATTCTCATTCCCCTGTCTAAAGAATGCCTGAAGGTAATTTGATTATATGTGACACAAACATCCACTTGGAATTGAGATGAACTAATTAGTATGTTATGGTCAAATGTTCCCTCATAAAATTCTATTTTACCTTTAACTTAAATATTCAAACACTAATTATATGAAAAAAACACACAAATGCCTCATAGGCTAAATTGATGACATGATAAATGTTTATATTCAAAAGGTCAAGGGTCAGATTTGAACAGACGTGGATGTTCAGCTGGAATGGCTAAATAAAATCTATACTTTTGAAAATATTCAAAATGTGTCTATTTAACATGAGTTTTGATACTTAAAAAACATATGAGTTTTAACTCACGAGTAACATTGGTGTTAGCATGTTGTTTTTCTTCCGGTTGCTCCCGTTGTAGCGTCCACTAGGGCGCGGACAAGATGCGGAATGCGAATTTAGTAAATCCGGATCCATTCAGCAACCTCTCCGCATATTCTTGAAAGCTTCCTTTCACTGTCTTTATCATTCCTAAACACTTCCTGGCATTTCCCCGCCTTCGGGAGAGGGCAAAATTTCCACGCCCAAATTTTGGTCTCGACCAAAATTTGACACCTTCGGCAACTTGTCTGCATTGTCATGTGGACATCCCGTCTTTCCTTAACACCTCTGCCTCTTCTGCAAACGCTCCCGAAACCCTCCATGGTCCTGAAGACAACCAGTAGGGCAAGCTGGACTGAGGATAGTGAACTGTGCTTTTGTTTCTGTGAATGATGAACGTTATGCAAGGATATTTTGACACACAGAACTGTGGTGTACTTTCTGGGACTCATGAACATTTCACACAGTACTGTGATGTAGTATAGATGATCACTTTGTGGAGATCTTGTGACTTGGTTGTGATTGTTATTATCACTGTCATTGTTTTGGAACTGTAACTGCCATAATAATTATTATGTCATTATTTATATACATTTTTGTTTACATACATTTTATGTGATTCATTTTATGAATACTGATTTATTTTTGTATTGGCACTATATGGAAACCTGGGAAGTGTGTTTTCACTTTGTGTTGCACGGGACATGTTTTACCTGTTGCCCCTTTTTTCTGCCGAGAATTAACATTAAGAGCAGGAAAAGTTACATCATACTAGATCTTACGACTGTCTTGTAAACCTTCCCTTTCACCCTTTCTGCTGCTATCCTTCTGTCACAAAGCACCCCTGACACTCATCTCCCCTGCGACTCCACCCTGCCTGCACTCTCTTCTTCACCTCTCTTGTGCTCTATCCATTGCTTTGGTTGACTCCAGGTATTTCATTTCATCCAATTTTAGTACCTCTATGCCTTGCACCTTCACCATTCCACCTGCCTCCCTCTCATTTATGTACATCAGGCTCTCCTCCACCTGCTCCCTACTCTCCCTACAAATCACAATGTCATCTGCAAACATCATAGTCCATGGAGACTCCTGCCTGACCTCATCTGTCAACATGTCCATCACCATTTCAAACAAGAAGGGGCTCAGAGATGATCCCTGATATAATGCCATTCCCACCTTGAACCCATCTGTCACACCTCACTGTCTCGCTGTCCCCGTCCATGTCCTGCACCATCTTCACATACTTCTCTGCCACTCCTGTCTTTTTCATACAATTCCACAGTTCCTTTCTTGGCAACCTTATCATTTGCTTTCTCTAGATCCACAAAGAGAAACAGTACAACTCCTTTTGACCTTCTCTGTACTTCCCCATCAGCACTCTCAAAGCAAACATTGCATCTGTAGTACTCCTTCTCGGCTTGAAATCATACTGCTGCTCACTGATCATCACCTCTCTTTTTAACCTAGCTTCAACAGCTCTTTCCCATATCTTCATGGTATGGCTTATCAACTTGATCCCTCTGTAGTTAGTGCAGCTCTGCACTTCATCCTTATTCTTGAAGATCAGTACAAGTGCACTTCTTCTCCATTCCTCAGGCATTCTTTCATTCTCCAAGATCGTGTTAAACAATCTGGTTAAAAAGTCCACTGCCCTCCTAGACAACTCTATACATCCACAGGTATGTCATCTGTTCCAGTCTTCATCCTCTTTATAGCTGCCCTCACTTACGTCTTACTAATACTCTGCACTTCCTGATTCAATATCTTTCCTTTAACTGTCCTTTGCTCTCTCATTTTCCTCATTCATCAGCTCCTCAAAGTACTTCATAGTTTTCCAGTGGAAACTATACTACTGTTAGCTGAAGACAAAGGGGGAGGAGAGGGGGAAAGCGTGTTAGGAGGCAGAGAGAGAGAAGGAAAGGTAGGAGGGTGGAGGTGAGAGTAGTGACTTTAAATGTAGGGACTATGACTGGTAAAGGGAGAGAGCTGCTGATATGATGGAGAAAAGGAAGGCAGATATATTGTGCATGCAAGAGACCAGGTGGAGGGGAAGCAAGGCCAGGAGCATCAGAGGTGGATTCAAACTGTTCTACCATGGTGTAGATAAGAAGAGAAATGGAGCAGGGGTAATTTTGAAAGAAGAGTATGTGAAGAGTGTTCTGGAGGTGAAGAGAGTGTCAGACAAAACTGTGACTTTGAAGCTGCAAATCGAAGGTGTGATGCTGAATGTTGTTAGTGCATATGCCCCACAAGCTGGATGTCAGAAGAGAAAGAGAAATTCTGGAGTAAGTTGGATGAAGCGGTAGAGAGTATTTCCAGGGGAGAGAGAGTGGTGATTGGAGGAGACTTTCGTAGGCATGTAGGTGAAGGGAACAGAGGGGATGAGGAGGTGTTGGGTAGATATGTTGTTAAGGAGAGAATGTGGAGGGACAGATGGTAGTGGATTTTGCAAAAAGGGTGGAAATGGCTGTGGTGAACACGTATTTCAAGAAGAGGGAGGAACATAGAGTGACCTATAAGAACGGAGGAAGGTGCACACAGGTGGACTACATCTTATACAGGAGCTGCAACCTGAGACAGGTAGGAGACTGCGAGGTGGTGTCAGGGGAGAATGTAGCATGTATGTAGCATCAGATAGGATGACTTTAAAGGAAGAGGCTGGCAAAGAAAAAGTGGGATAGTCAGACAGATGAAGAAAACAGACAGGCGTACTGGGAGTCTAGGCACACAGCAAAGAAAGAAGTGGCAAAGGAAAAGGAAAAGACTTAAAGTGAGATGTATAAGAGAGTGGACACCAAGGAAGGGGAGGATGACTTGTATTGATTGGCCAGACAGAGAGACAGAGCTGGAAAGGATGTGCAGCAGATTGGAGATTAGAGGTTTTACAGTGGATGCTCTTCCTGATTCAACCCTCCATGGTGAGAGGGGCTTGTGTCCCCATCTGCAATTTAACCAGGGACCTTTTGCTTGTAACGCAAATGTGTAAACTCCTACACTACAGGGGACCACTTTGAGGACCTGATGAATGAGGAAAATGAGGAGGTTGAGGAGAGGGAGGTCTTGGTGTCTCTGCTTTAGACTGCTGTCCCCATGAACCAGACCTGGATGAATTGCAGAAAATGAATGGATAGATGGATAAATATATGTGGGTTTTTACAGGCTTGCTATTTAAAGTACTGCAGATGACATTTGTATTTCTGTCTTTCTTTTTGTTATTGTTTAAGACAATCTCAAGCAATAAGCAGGAAGCTGCAGTAAACAGTCTTCCTCTACTTCCAGTCTATATGCTGAGCTAGGAAGACCAATCTGTGCACAATTTAATGTTAGAGACTGCTATTAAACTTTTCATCCAACTGGCAAACAAGTGGTTTTCCCCAAATAGTAGAATGTTATTTTCACATAATTTGTCACACTGGCTTGTTTATTCTAATTTTACTATTATGTAGTTTGATTATTAGGTCAGCATAAATTCCCTTTACAGACAGTTGTGAGAGTAACAACAGGAAATATACAGGAGGGGGACATTGCAAAAGCAGCATTCCTGCATGTGGGGCATACACTGTGTGCCTGTGTCTCCATGTGGACAGTGGAGCAGTTGTAGGGACACTCCCATCAGCATAAGCAGGCAACAGCTGAATGCAGGTCATGGACCCAGTCTCTGGTATTGCTATTGATTAGGTCAGAAGAGCTTATTGACTGCTTTGGTGGGTACACATAAACTCTCCCACTGTATCTCTTACATATTAAAACTCACACACTAATTCTGATTGCTGTATAATATATGAGTCAGTGAGGGGAGTAATTCATGCATGACTGTGTAAGTGGGTTGGTCACGCGGCAAACAGAAGTATCTTTTTGTCCACTTCAGTGTGTAAAAGGCAGAGTAAAGAGGAAGGGAACAAAAGGATATCATTCTGCTTTTTGCCAGAGTGTATGTTAGTGTGTGGGCACTCGCGTGTGTGTGCAGTGTTACCCTCTATTGTTTATTGTCGACCGGTACCACACTAAGCAGAGTTGTTCGACAGTGGGCACTGACGCCAAGAGAACAGTAGGGAATGGTACAAATCAGACACAGGATAGAAAGTTTAGGCAATGACACCAAACCTTCATTTGAATTCTTTTAACAAGTACTTGGTTGTGTAAAATTTTACACAAGCACATCCGCAAAATGTACTTAAATGTCTGTGTTAGTGTTATATATTTATAGTTACTTGTGCATTAATTTGTACAGAACATTGATTTTGGACATAGCTGATTGAGCAAACTTTATGTATAAGACATCATATTTTATAAGCTGCTCACATGATTAGTGTATAACATATTATCCCAAAAAGTAATTACACATATGTGTGATGTATGCAAAAATGTTGTATATCATTAGCTGAGCAGCTGCATGCAAGTCTTACATCACCAAACACAATGCCAAGGGTTGGATGGGGTGGTGTAAATCACCCCATAGTTTTGTATTTTCTAATTATTTTTTAAATTTTATTTCATTTATTTCATTTTGAGTTTTTGTTTTGAATTCAGTTTACTTTCAGTTATTTTTCCAGAGTGGGTTTGCTCAGTTCAGTTTACATTTTATTGTTTGAAAATGCTTAGTTTTAGTTTAGTTTTTATTAGTTTCAGTGTTAGTTTTAGTTTTCTTAATTATTATAATATGGATGGTATTTGTCAGGGGAGGATTTAAGATGTTTAGATCAGAAATCCCAATACAAACACAACACTTTGTGAAGTCAGATAAGTTACAATCATGTAGACATCCTGAGTCTCAATAAACAGATCCACCAAAGCCTCATCAGACAGGCTGACTGACCAAATTTAATCCAACTGACAAAACTAGAACTAATGACATTTTCTGTCTATTTTTATTTTAGTTTCCTAAGCCCACAGTGTTGCTTTAGTTAATTTTAATTTTTTATTTTATTTCAGTTGACTAAAATTATTTTTCTTATGTAGTTTTACTTTTCAGTTTAGTTTTAGTTAACTATGATAACCTTGGTGTAAAGCACACTGTCACTGGACTGAAGTGTGACGAATTGCACTTCTCTATCTGGCACTCTGATGGATGAGTCTGAGTGTGTCGAATGTCAGGAGAACATTACCTGTCAGCCAACTGTAAGTTTGGTGGAGGAGAGATAATGCTCTGGAGCTGTTTCTCTGGGTTTGGCTTGGGTCCCTTAGTTCCAAATCCTAATGCTTCAGCTTACCAAGACATTATAGACAATTCTATGCTTCCGACTTTGTGTGAACAGTTTGGGGAATGCCCTTTTCTGTTCCAACATGACTGTGCCCCAGTGCACAAAGCAGATTCCGTAAAGGCATGGTTGAATGAGTTTGGTGTGGAAGAAGTTGACACCTCCACCACATACAGCATTTTTAGGATGAACAAGAATGCAGATTGTGACCCAGGCCCTCTCATCCAACATTATTATCTGACCTCAGAAATGACAAAACTCCATATTAATGCCTGTGGATTTAGAATGGGATGTTATAAAAGGTCCTATGGGTATAATGTGTACTGTAGGTCGCCCAATAGTTTTGCCCATAAATGTGTATTTCTTGAAATTTCTGATGCACATTTTTTCAAATAACATTTAGTAAACAACCAGCAAATGATGAAACAACAGACTCTTTTATTTGTATTTTGGACCAACAGACAGCTGAGTAAATAAGCACAATGGGCTAATCATATGTCCTATTCATTAATGTCATTAAGGTCATGGTGCGACAAACATATCAAGGACTTCTGCGTAAGTTTTTATCTTAACGCTTTCCATATGGAAATAATCACTGGTTTAGGGGTTTGTCCACACATGAACACTTTTCAGTTCAATTTCAATGATCATTGATTAAAAAAACAAAACAATCATTCTTTATTCTACCTTTGGAGCAGTGCGCTTAAAATAGTAAGATATTTATACTTACCGCAATTCACCAGCTTTTTCTTCAACATTTTTTTATACCCCAGAAGGCACACTGTGAGACAGCTCACAAAACTCTGCTCTCCCTGTTATTTACAGCTCAGACAAGCGTCAAGAATAGATGAGATGGACGGATCAAGAAGGATGAAGAAGAGTCAGGCTGTTAGACTAATGGACAGAGAGACAAAGGAGCATCTGCTGAAATGATGAGAGGTCCTACTGAGTTTAATCTACAGAGCTAACTGTAATCTCCCAAAGACCAGCTGATGGGATCCTTATCACTCTTGCTTCCTTTCCTTAATTTATCTTTTGCTTCCTTTTACTTACCTGTCTTTATCACAGCTGCTCCTGTTTCCTATTACCTTTCTTCAAAATATTTTTTGTCTTCTCACTGACTTTTTATTCACATTTCACTGCCTTTCTTCTCCTTTTGTCCATCCTTCACAGGAGTATTACATCCATTCCTTATTTTGAACCCTGCATTTTCTTTATCTTCATTTGCATTCATTTTTCTTCATCCTTCTCACCCCTTCTCCTGCTTCTCTTTGTATCTTCTTTTCCTTCCACATAAATATGGGAAGATGAGCAGAAATAGAGATGTTTGATTCCTCTAATGTCCTAAAGACAGAGTGCAGTGCACCAGAGGAAACCCATATTACCAATAGTGACATTTTTATTATTTGTACAATAGAGACTTTAGTACATTATTCAAAACACTTCTTATATACTGAAAAAATGGTACGTCCCAAAGCCCAAAATGGCTCCAGTATAATTGCTGCACAGCATTTTTTCAATTTTATACATATATTATTTTTTGTAAAAACTGTATCTTAAATAGTATGTACAGATAGCGTCTGCAAAATGCATTCTAAACACATGATATATATTATATATACTTCGGCAATTACATTTCTCCGCGTTAATACTCAAACTTAAAACTGGAAGGATTTCAACTTGCATGTGCAAATAAATAAAGAAATAAATAGTTTCTGTTAAATCGTCACTAAAATTTGTCCAACTTATAAACTCAACAGCATTTCTCTCTTCGGAGGTCAAAGTACTTTTTGTCACACAACAGAAGAAGCAGCATTCAAGTTGGGTAGGTGTAGGTACTGCAGAAAGCATGAGTACATTCACAATCAATATGAGTCATTTTAAATTGGATTTCATTCACAGCTATGTACAGTGACACCGCCCTCATTTGTTCAGCTCTTATGTAGTTTAAACACATAGAAAATGACTGTTTTTATAGTCATATACATATATATAATATATATTTGTATAACACAAATTCACAATTACAGTAGAAATACATTTTATACAGATTTGGATAGTACATGTGTAGGTCTCCAAGTCATACTGTGCGTACCTCCATCCATAACTTTGTTATAAGTGTCATTATAAAATATCACAATTTTTGAGCAAAGCTAAGGTATATCAATATATTTAGAAAGAATTACCTGAAACATGTAGTAAAAAATAATTATATTATCAAACCTTTTACTCTGTTCTCTTCACAATATCTTTGATATTTCAAACTCTAAATAGGGTTGGGTGGGTAGTTGTGGTTAAATCTCCTAACCACATGATTAAACTGTGCCATTTTGTGTCCCTTATGTTAAATTAATGGAAATCTTATTTGGAGAGTTGACACAAAAAGGGCACATGTCAAGTAAAAGCAAAGGACAGCGAAAGATGTTTCACTCTGCGTGAAACATGAGATGTTGTGCAGAACAGAACAAAACTCACTGCCATGAGATGCCTTCAAGAACCGTGGTAAATTTACACAAAGACAGAAAATTAACCTCTTTACTCTTTTCCTGTGACTATTTCTGTCAATACATTGGACTCCCAAGCCAAGACTTCCAATACAATCTTAGTTTTACACACTTCTTTTCCCCTGCTCTTTTCAGTATTTTGGGCATTCACCAACAAGGTCAGCAAATGTAAATTAGCGACTCCTCAGGTTGCAGAAGTTACACTGCAAATTCAAGTGTAACTAAAAACTCTTGTGACACAGATCAGATCTTTCCCTGATTGTCACAAAAAACAGAACATCTGATTTAGTGCAGATTTACCCTCCTAATGTTACACCTTACTGAATATTGTGGGGACAGCATTTGCTCACACTGCTTTCCACAGGAAGGCCAAAGGTTAGGACACTTCAGCAGAGCAGATGCTGAAGTTTCCCAACACACTGAAGCTCATTTCACTGTGTGCAGATCAGATCTCGGCCACAAAGAGGTAAAGCTCTGATATTGTTGTAAATACCACCAACGGGCGACAGATGACAGAACATTAGTCTTGCTAAAACTTAAATACATCTAGAGTCTTCTAGAGAGCTGAGATGCCTAGAAGCCACCAGAAAATGGCTAGCTGTCAGTGTCCAATCATATGAAAGCCACCTCTGACTCCAAGAAAGGGTGACATCACTGCAACAACAGAAGAAGTCGTCAAAAGATGGCACAGATATTATTAATAGTGTTCAGTGTGTGACTAGTTTTAGAATAGGTTGTATTCTAAAATGAGGGCTTCGTTATGCAACAGTGCAGAGGGCACATATGTGGTGTGTGTGGGGGCTCAGAAGTTTTTATGTGTGCATTTGCCTATTCATTTATGTGCATGGCAGTGTGTGTAAACATTAGCATGACTTGCTCGATAGATGGCACTGCAGGACAAGTAAGGCTCTGCTGAAAAGCTCAATGGGCCGAGCCTCAGAAATATTGCTTTAGCTCTTTTCAGCACAGCTGTGCAAGCAACAGCTTTTTAAAGGAAAAAAGTAGCAATGATGAACTATGAAAAGTGTTTTCTATACAGATAAAATGGTGATATACTCTTTAGAAAACCATTTGGAGAAATGATCCCTGTATGTCCACAGGAGCGAACTCAGAATATAGTTTATCAACAATAATTAAATGAATCATAAACTTTTAGAGCTGTCTGCTCAGGCCCCAAGGAGAATGCAGCTCTAAAAAGCTGAATCTCTATGTATGTACACAAGGCAGAGTCTTAAGTTTTCAATGTCTGTACACTGGAGGCAATAACCTGCAGAATGGAACAAAAGATACATCAGAGAAGACTTCAAATCAAGACAGTGAAAGAAAGAGACCTGAAAAAAAAATAAGGACGCCATCAAAGAAAAAAGAAACATGGAAAGTGAACTATGTGCTACACTAAAACAAAATATTTCAAATCCACAATGGACAACAGTGAAGAAAAGAAAAAAATACCCCAAACTCTAACCGACAAAAACTACTCAGACTGACCGTTCAGATGACTGCTTAAATTACAAATCAACCAAAAAATCCAAACTGCAGCAGCCCTGTAGGAACTTAAAGTGTAGAGTCCTCTTGTGGTCCGTCCAACCGTCGATCAGATCACTGACCGCTGGTAGACAGAAGAGCCGATATGTTTCCTATGGTACATTTGGCACTGGTATTTGCCTTTGGTCCAGCAATAGGCAAATAAATGTCTGAGTGTTCCCTTAAAAAGGTAAAAAAAAGAAAAAGAAAGAAAAAAGACGGCTCATTTTTCAGTTCCACAAGCCTCCGGTGGAAGGCAGGTGGGATGGTGTGGGATGGCGATGAGCAGAGAAGAGAAGCGTTGCTGTATTTGTTTGTTTGTTTGTTTTAACACTATTTTAGCGCGTGCTGCTGTCTCTCAGAACCACCAAGTCCACCATCCGTGGGAAACTCTTCAGCAGAGAGACGGCTGTCTCGTGCTCCATGTGTAAAAAACTATGTCCGTTAGCCTGCAAGGCAAACACGCAGCACAGTCAACAGCATGTGTGTGGGTGCATGTATGTATAGAGGTATGTGTGCTGCAGTTTGTTTGTTTGTTTTTTTGTTTTTCCATACACATGTCTATGTGTGAGTGTTTTGTGGAAGGATGGAGGGT
>VUQH01001310.1:0-12329 GCA_015106775.1 Etroplus canarensis
AGATACGGAGACCACTAACAGAGGAGAACAGGCAAGGCATGGGGCAAGAAATGAGACAAACTGAACTCAAACAACACACACAAAACCCAAACTAAAGGTGGACCATGACAGGCACCCTTTCATATGCTTTCTCTACATCCACAAAGACCTCCTCTATATTTCTCCATCAGCACTCTCAAAGCAAACATTGCATCTGTTGTACTCATTCTCTGCATGAAGCCATATTGCTGCTCGCTGATCCTTCATGACTTAAATACAAAAACGATCTGAACAAGTCAAAATGTAGAAAAAAATGTAAAGAATAGTTAAAAAAAGCTCTGTAAGGTTGTATTTAAATATAATGGTAGATTGCTAACATGCTGATGTTTTGTAAGTATGCTCTTTATCTTGCCCCCTAATGTGTATTACTAATGTACAACTTGTTAATTAGCAACAAACTGGAAGCACAGGGAATGCTTATGGGAATGTCATTAGTATAGCTAGTAGCTCATTTAGCTGGTGGACAAAGATAGGAACAAAGCAACACTGCTGTTCCCATAAACAGTAAATCTAAATAAATGTACCCAAGGTCAAGATATTTTAACTTTCTGTTAGCCAAGGGTTGAAAATGTGGACTCAATATCACTCTTAATACATAGTATTTATTTCTAATGTGTTCTTAGCCTTCAAAATTCTACAATACCAGTCAGGACTACACTATTTGGATTAAAGTACTGGGCCACTCCTCCTAATGATTGTATCCAGATGTTTCATCCTGTCCCATTGCCACAGATGTATAAATCAAGTGCCTAGCAATGCAGTCTGCCTTTACAAACATTTACGAAACAATGGGTCACTCTAAACAGCTCGCTGAATTTCAGCATTGTATGTAATAGGATGCCACTATTACAAAAAGTCAGTTGGTGAAAATGTCTTCCCTCCTAGATATTCCTAGATATTCCATCAACTGTAAATTTTACTACTGGTAAGTGGAAGCATTTAGGAACCAGAGCAACTCAGCCACAAGGTGGCAGACCACGTAAAGTTACAGGGTGGGGCTGCAGAGTGCTGAGGTACATAATGTTTTAAATTCCCCAACAATCCGCTAACTCGGTAGTTGCACAGTTCCAAACCTAACATCAGCACTAAAACTCTGTGCTGGGAGCTTCATGGCATGGGTTTCTACGGCTGAGCAGCTGCATTCAAGCCTTATATCACCAAGCACAATGCTGAGTGTTGGAGGGAATGGTGTAAAGCAATGGATCCTGGAGCAGGGGAAACATTTTCGATTCTCTAATAGGCAATTTTTTGCTTCCACTCTTTGGGAACAATATGGAAAAGGCCCTTTTCTGCTACAGCATAACTGTGCCCCAGTGCAGAAAGCAAGCTCAATGAAGGAATTGTTGTATTAATTTTGTGTGGAAGAACTTGACTGGACTTCACAGAGCCCCGTCCTCAACCCTATCCAATACATGGAGATTGTGAGCTAGACCATCTCGTCCAGCATTAGTGATGACCTCACAAATAGACAAATGGACAAAATGTCCAAAATCTTGTTGAAAACCTTCTTAGGAGAGTAGAAATTGTTATAGCTGTAAAGGATGACTAACTCTATATTAATGCCTAAAATCAAAAAAAAAAAACGCTCCCCTGCAGGTAGGAATGGAGATTGCAAGTCAAGCCCTCTCATCCGACATCAGTGTCTGACTTCACAAATAATCTTAATGAATTGGCAAAAATTCCCACAGACACTCTCCAAAATCTTGCAGAAAGCCTTCCCATAAGAATGGAAGCCGTTATAGCTGCAAAGGGGGCACCACCTCCATGTTAATACCGAAAAATGTGGAATGGGATGTCATAAAAGCTCCTGTACAGGCAATGTGTTGGTGAGCCCAGTACTTTTGTCCATATAGTATGTTATAATTTTGTGTGTGTTTTTTTATTTTTCATTTTAGTCACACATACTTTTATGTTGTAGTTTTAGTTAACTAAATTAACCAGGCTTTTTTTTTAAACACATTTAAAGATGCCCTGTTTTGTTTCTTTGTAGTCATATCAATATTTGTAAAGTCATAAGTTATGTATTGTTTACATCTGTGTAAACTGCAATACTTTTACAAGTCTTTTGCTTCGCTACAGCTGTTCATGTGATGCTACATGTGTTTTCCAGCATTGTCAGAGAACCAGCA
The DNA here is from genome assembly GCA_015106775.1 of Etroplus canarensis. NCBI lineage: Eukaryota > Metazoa > Chordata > Actinopteri > Cichliformes > Cichlidae > Etroplus > Etroplus canarensis. Next base: position 2,169 of record VUQH01001310.1, read on the forward strand.
GGATTTTGTGCACATGCGCAATACAAACAAAACCACTCGCTGTGCCTTTTACATATAGACCTGTTCTCCACAGGCCGCAGAAGATAGACAATTTTTTCCATAGGCTCATAGTAGTAATCATATGTATAATCATTGGAATGCAGTATGTATGAATTGATTTATGTCACTGCATACCATTTTTATGCATACCCAGTGGGCACCTACGGTGTGTATAATGTGAAGCTCTGTTTAAATTCAGCAATGCTTTTCCTTCATAATGAACTCCCAACAGTCTTGCTGCCTGGCCCAGTCGATTGCCGTCTCTTACCGTGTCTGCCGCCTTCGAGCACCATGCAGGTTAATGTTAATGGGGATGCTGGATGACCTCCGGGGAGAATCTGTGTTCAAGAACATGCCCACTCCTATCTGAGCCACCTCTTGGCCCAGCTGTACAGTATATCCACCTAACAAGCTCTTCTCTATCTGAAAGTCAAATGTCCTTCTGCCAACAGCTGATCATATCATATCTCCAACAGACTCCAGGGCAGTGCTGTGACTGGCTGAGTGGACTCAATTTCAGTTTAGTCACCAGGGAACTTCCTGTTGTTTACCAAGGCTCAAAGGTGAGTGCAAAAACACCTTCCACCCTCATATGTGTTTCTATAGAAACCACCACAGGTAAGGCAGGTAGGATGCTAATGGCCTCTCAGTGGGCCCGTGACACTCAGCTGCAGCTGTTTGTCAGGGAAAAGCTGAGCTGGATGAACGTCTGCTTGATTATTAACTATTTGCACAGAATGAAACAACGATGTGATGCTCCACCGGTGAGTACACATCCTCTATGAAATCATTTTCACAAGAAGCACGAGCAAAAGGCGAAGTGGCAATTCTACATACAAAATAGATACTGACCCCAACACATGAGTCCTGCGACTTTTCATCACCTCGGTGGCCTTTGGTGCTCGAAAACCTCTCAGATTGTCCGGACACTATGTGACACGAGTGCAAGATGCTGAGCGAGTTTATATGTGTTATTCAAACAATCGAAATCCCTTGTATTATTCATGTGTTCCTGAAAAACATATGGCAGTATTAACTTGGTGACAGTTCTGTTTAATATAGCAAGCCCAAGGCTAGGAACACCACAGCAGCTTGAAAAGGGAGCAACCGCTCAACAAAACAGACAGCAGTGTCATACCTAATTTATTCAGTATGGAATACAGTGCAACGTTAATCTGAACATTTTCCTTTGTCGCCTGCTGAGCTGTTCAAGCTCCATACTCTTGGAAATATAATCCTTGTTTATCTGATATCTCTTATTACCTGTTTATTTTATCGCTGTGTGATTTATTGTATTTTTGAACTGCTAAATTGAGCCCTCCTTTTGTAAACGACATAAAGTTTTTCATATCTATAACCTACACGAGCAGATAGGCCTGGCACATTTTTTCACAGGGTTGTGGGTGTTTTTGCTGAAACTGAAGCAAACACGTTTAAATATGTATAAAGCTCAGGGTACGTTACCTCACCTGGCAACCTGAGAAGTTGCCTTGACCATGATCTCACAGCATGGTGCTGCACTGCGGATGGGACTCAAACAGAATTTCATCTGTAACATAAATGCCTAATTGGATTACTGCAGTCATTTCAAATGTGTCTATCATTTCTATGTATGTTCTGTCATGCATTTCAGGCCTCACTTCTGCTGAGCTTTTTTCTGAGGGAGAAGCCTGCCATCATATTCTTGTGCGTCTCTAAGAAGTTTTGCAATGACCTTGTAAAGTGGTGGGACAGATTCTTCTGATTATCTGGGCCAGCAGCTGTAATAAGACGCATGGTGTCTCCTGTTATCTGATTATGGCTCTGAACAACTTTTCAGAACAGTATGTGCAGACAGAGGTTAGTGTATAAAAGGAAGCAAGTCAGTAAGCACAATGGATAATCACCAGAAGAGGAATCTTACTTTTCTCACCATTGGACTGATATTTATGCTGAGCGGCATAGAGTATGGTAAGTTTATCATGATCTCAAAATGGATTTTTTTTTCAATATAATTGGCTGCGGGTGCATCCATCTCCCTTCTTTTACTCTACAACCATTCGCTCTTGTTCCTCTGCGGTTGGCCTCAGCCGTCATTCTGCCTACAATATGGAGGTATCTGCAGGTTCTGGAGGCCCCACCTTACTTCCTGGGTCTGGGTCTGTCTGCCTTCAGTTTGAGCGGGCTGCTCACAGGCCCACTTTTTGGCTTCTGGTCAGATCGGAGCAAAACCACAAAGTCCATTATCCTTTTCTCCAATCTTTTCGAGATCGTTGGTGAGTAGTCAAGACACAAGACAAATCACGTGACTAATTTAGACTGTGTGTTCAGCTGCTGTGTGAAACTTGGAAATCTTTAACTCATTCATTTTCACTACATGCAACATAGAGAATTCCTTACAGAAGACTAAGCTTAAAAAAAAAGTCTGATGTCAGGTCATTCCTTTCATCTGGCAGCAATCTAAATTTCTCATTGAACATAGCCTCTGGGTAGAAAAAGTGAAGTGAATAATGAAGCCAGTGCAGAATTTCTCTAAAGCTGTTTTCTTTCTAATGGCCAGTAGGGTGTGACTCCTGTTGTTGTTGTGTAAACCCTGGGAAAAAAATTGCCCTAGTGGTCATTTGATTTAGTACTGAAGTAAATGTTTTTGGAATGAGTTTTTAATTATCTTAATGGAAAATTTCCAGTCTTTTTAAATACAAAATTATGTTACTTTTGTGAATTGTGGTCCTATTTAGAGTAAAACAGACAGTGCTTAATGGTGTTGTGACATTATATCAATAAAAGTATTGGACCGCCTACACATTACACCTGCATGAGATTTTATGAAATCTCATTCTGACTCCATAGGCATTAATAAAGAGTTACTCTCTCCTTTGTAGCTTCCGCTTTTCTGGGAAGGTTTTCTACAAGATTTTAGTGTGTTTGTGTGAATTTTTACTCATTCATCTAAAAAATCATTTTTGAGGTCAGGTTCTTGTGATGGACAAGAGGAACGTGATCACACGCTCCATTCTAGTTGATCCCAAAGGTGCTGGATGGGGTTGAGGTCAGGGCTCTGTATGGGCCAGTAAAGTTCTTCCACAATAGACTCATCCAACCATGCCTTGTGCACCGGGGCCCAATGCGGGTTTCGACCTCTGCAGTTTTTGAGTCAGCGGAACGTTGGCAACTTTTATGACTATGTGCCTTGGCACTTGACAACCCTGATCTGTGACTGAGACATGGTCTCCCACTTTATGGCTGAGTTGCTGTGAATCATAAATTCTTCCACTTGTCAATAGCACCACTCACAGCTGATCGTGGAATATCTTGGAGAAAAGAAATTTCACAAACTGACACATAGTAATTGTGGCATCCTATTACAGTACTACACAGGAATTCAGTGACCTCTTTAGAATGAGCATAGTACAATTTACAGTTAATGAAATATCTAGGAATATCTAGGAAGGAAGAAATTTCACCAACTGACTTTTTGTAATAGTGGCATTCTGTTACATACAATGCTGAAATTCAGCGAGCTCTTTAGGGTGACCCATTGTTTCATAAATGCTTGTAAAGGCAGGCTGCATAGCTAGGTGCTTGATTTATAAACCCCTGGCAACAGAACAGAATGAAACATCTTAATTCAGTGGTTATGAGCAAGGTTATTATAGTTAACTAAAACTAAACAAAAAATTAAAACTACATGAGGAAAATAATTTTATTTAACTGAAATAAAAATAAAAACTAGACTTTTGGGAAAAATCTAAACTAACTAAAACAACATTGTAGGCTTAGGAAACTAACTAAAATGAAATAAAAATACAAAGGAAATGTCCTTAGTTCTAGTCTTTATCAGTTGGGTTAAATTTGGTCAGTCAGCCTGTCTGATGAGGCTTTCATGTATCTGTTTATCGAGACTCAAGATGTCTACATGATTGTGACTCATTTGCCTTCACAAAGTGTCGTGTTTGTATTGTAGTTTCTGATCTAAACATCTTAAATCTTCCCGTGATGAATACCATCCATATTATAACAATTAAGAAAACTAAAACTAACACTGAAAACAATAAAAACTAAGCTAAAACTAAACATTTTAAAACAATAAAAGCTAAACTAAAATGAGCAAACCCACTCTGGAAACTAACTGAAACTAAACTGAATTCAAAACAAAAGCTCAAAACGAAATAAAAAGAAAAACTATTTAGAAAATACAAACTATGAGTTATGAGTAGGCCCAAATGGAATTTGCGCCCTACAGATTCTGCAAATTTTCCAGAGTCTGAAGAGTAATTTAACAAGTGAAAAATACTCCGCAGAATTCTTAAAAATTTCCCCCTGGATCACTGCAAAAAATGTATGACAAAATTAGCAGATTTTGTTTGGATCTGGTTATAAGGTATGACCCAATACTTTTGTTCCTTGTGATTAGCATTTTACTAACATGCCCGTCATGTTTGATTTCAAAAACAAACATGCCAGGCTCCAGTTCACACCTATGGGCCACAAGATGTGTAAAGGGAGTTTCTAAAAGAAGTATAAACTTGTACTTTCATCAAAGCATTAGGGGGTGAAGGGACTTAACTGTATAGGCAATCATTCTGACTTGCCTTTCAACTAAACAACAAAATCACCCGAAAGCTCTCATTAATAATTCCATTATACTCCCGTGCAATTTGCTAGGTGTAGTATTTATGTTTACCAAATGTTTTGGGGTGTTATCATGCTAACACTGGCTGATTAGTGCAAAAGCACAGCTGAGGTTAATGGAAGTATTACAGGCAAACTTTTTGGAAATATTTAAGAAGCATTTAATGAAGTCCATTTCACAAGCATAAGTAAAAAAATTTTTCTCCCCAGGTAACTTCATGTACTTTATTGGATATTCGAAGTGGCTGCTGTTATGCAGTCGTCTGGTAGCAGGTGACACATGAACACACAGGCACATGATTAAAATAGTTAACACTCAATGCATGTGCCATATCCTCTACATATGTAATAATTTAAAGGTGCAACAGATGGATGCTGTTTCCCCTCAGGTGTGGGAGCAGGAGCAGGGTCCTCCATCTTTGGCTTTCTGACTCGGAGCACCAGGCCAGAGGAGCGAGCTGGAATCTTTGCCGCTATCATGGCCTGTCGACAAGCTGGCCTTCTTGTTGGTAAGTTTCTCCCCTTTCCACTTATCCACACAGAAATAGGTGTCATTTCACCTCTCTCCACCCCCTCTGTCTTGTGAGAAAAAAATCAGACAGCGGGAAGGATTTTGTGATACCTTTTTTTGATGTTTCATTTCAGCTGTGAACAGAAAAAGACGTTCAATAAAATCACTAAGGAATAGGCTACTGTTTCTACACATCTTCCATTTATCTAATCTTTAAAGCACTTCCTCCTGTCTCTCCAGGGCCGGCGTTCAACTTGTTCCTGCGGCTGTGTGATTTCAAACTGGGGCCTTTTGTTGTGAACAAGTATACGTCTCCTGGGGTAACAGCATCCAGATAATCAGTAATCTAAGGCTCTCTGAAAGACTCATGAATACAGAAACAACCTTCAGAAATAGTCGCTCCACATTCTGCGCTCACGTATATATTTTTCCTTCTTTGTTCTCCTCTGAGTAAGAAGAATACAAAACACCTGCAGCGGCACTCAGGCCTGTAACAACCTGTATCGATCTATTTCTATCTCACAAGTGTGCCTGAATAAAACACCTGTAGCACGGATAAATGAGATTTAACAAAGCTCTTATATGCCTGGTTCCATTTTTCTACATAATATGTTCCAAAACCTCTCTCCAGATTTCACTGTGCCAGGTTACTCCTTGATAGATGAGCTACTTTGTCTCCCCTGGAAGCTTCTTAGGTTTCCGGTGTTGTGCAAATATCTTTTTGTGTGTTTAAACTGTACGATATTTGAGGACACTTGTGTTCCCTTTCTGTCAGATATTCATGTGCCTGCTGTGGGTGCTGCTCCAATTTGTCGTTCTGGCTATGTACTGGGATGTACCACCCATAAGCTCTGAGGGGGGAGCCACGATGATGGAGATGAAACAGGAGGAGGTGGAGGAAGAGGTCCCGCTGATGGGGTCTGATGAGGAACTGGTGCACACCTACAAAGCAGTCAACTCTGACCAATGGGAGACGTCCATCTCATCTGAGATGCAGCCTGTCCGCGGAGCTTCAAACCCCTTCAAAAACTTCAGCGCTAGCAGAGGTGAGCGTGCAGGTTTGGCTGCCTGTCCCGAGCAATGACTGTCAGCTTTCCTCTGCCCCCTTTTGTGGGGTTCAGGTAGGAAGAGGTGTCACTGCCAATGCACATGTTTCATATCTGCTCTATTGATTTCCTTGCATTCGCGCACACAGTCACACACACTTTCCATTCTCCCGGTCTCTCTGAGGAATTTTCTGCAGCATGTCAGATCAGATTCCCTGTATATTGATTGGACTTGTGTGTATGTGTCTGGTTTATGTCAGTGTATGTATATATATGATGTCAGGTGCACTACTGGATTAGTGTCATACTAAGTTTACATGGGATTTGAGCAGTGATTGTTTGCTGTTATTCAATATCTGTCCTGTACTTTGTCAGACTGTGTATGGTGGTGGTGGGTGGGTTGGGTACTCACCCATTTGTCTAAACCATGCTGTGAGGACCTAAATCTTTGATTGTAGGGGCTTATCTTTCTTATGGGGACAAAAGGCAGTCAATAAATTTTAAGCTCCAGTCATGTTTAAAGGTTAATGGTTAGGGTTAGTGTAAGGGTTAGGAAAGGAGCCACTGTGTTTAAGTCACTCTTCAGGAAATGAATGCAAGCCGGTGTGATTGATGCCCCCTAAAGACATGACTGCATGTGTGTGTGTTTGTTTGTGTGTATGTGCGTGTGTGTGTGTGTGCTGTATTGATTCTCTCACTCTTTGAAGATGTGGCAGAGGGAAGGATGGAAGACTTCCTTTTTTATTGACTGGCTTGCTGTGGTTGACTTGTGGATGAAATGGAGACAGAATTGGTAATGTGGCCAACATTTCTCTTATTGATTCCTTTTTGTACTGAAGAGAAGCTACAACACCAGAACCTCTACCGGAGTTGAGGATGCCTGCTCTAGCGCATACAGTAGGAGTGTCTATTAGCCCTTACAGTGTGTCTGGTATTCGCTCTCTTGAATTATTGATCTTTTCTGACTTTTTGTGTAGCAGTGAAGAAGCTTTGAAAATTGGGCAGATCTTTCACTTTCTTTCATCAAATCTTTATATGTTTGGTAGGGGTCATGTAGAGAAAAAAATTCATAAAAACACCAGTAAAATCTGTGTGAATATTTGTTTTTGGAACAAGGAAAACTTCACAGCTCTCTTTTTCGTTGCACCTCTCTCACATCTGAACTGAATCAGAATTTCTACACAAGTACAAAGCATTGCTGTTTTGTAACCTACTCTGGTTTATAGGTTTCACTGTAGTTTTTCCTCCCTTAAAACAGGAACAGTAAAAAAAAAAAAAAATGGTGTGAAATATGCTCAAAGCTTGTTTTGTTACCATGATAGGATTGAGGCCACTCTTATGTCTGTATGTTAAATATGAAGCTGCAGCCAGCCACTGAAAAGTTTAGTATTGCTAAAAGTCCAGAGGCAGTGGCAAACAGATGATAGCTGAGTGTTCAAAAATTTAAAAGCAAGATACTGTAAACCTAAATAAATAGTGTTTAATTTGAAAAAAAAAAACCCAAAAAACCATAGAGTCAAAACAAATTGTGTCTGGCACGGTGGTGCAGCAGTTTGCGCTGTTGCCTCACCGCAAGGATAAGCTGGGTTTAAACTTTCTAGTTCTCTGTGGCCTTTCTGTGTGCAGTTTACATGTTCTCCCTGAGCCCATGTGGGTTCAGTCCAAAGACATGTGTGATAGGTAAATTGGTAATTTTAAATTGGCTCTAGGAGTGAATATCTGTCTCTCTGTGTTAGGCCTGCAATGGACTGGTCATCTGTCCAGGGTGTACTGTGCCTATTGCCCTATGACATCTGGGATAGGCTCCAGCTCCCCCATGACCCTTAGTTTGATAAGTGGTTAAAAAACGGTTGGAATGATGGAAAATCTTAAAGTGCCGGTAGGCAGATTTGATGCCAGGCTGGTTAGTCTCTGTGCCAAGTTAAAGCTAAGCATACATTAAAATTGTTCAACTTGTTGCTTGCTTGCCATTGCCCATTATTTTCCTCATAGATCACTAGGTAGATCATTTTGTGCTTTTCTTTTCTTTTTTTTTTGGTATAGCATCATCTGAATATAAAGTGAGTAGGTCAAGCAAGTGCTTGTGTTTAGGTCCCCCAGGGAAAGCACCAGGGTTGCCAGGTCTGCAGGTTTCCTATACATATTGGCTACTTTTGAAGTGTAAGGCTGGGTTGAAATAAACAAATAAATAAACTTCTGTGATTAGAAAACTATATGTAAAATTGTCTAATTTGTTTATATTCATGTCCTACCAAACTGACTCTGGACCACAGTGGTGGGTCCAGAGGGGGGCATGGGGTTGTGCCAGCCACCAAATATGATTCCTCCGTTCAACCACCACCACTGCCACTGGATTATAGTACTGTACTGTACAGTACAATTTCCAGTGCTATTGGATGAGAGCATGGATAGGACCAGCAGGACTGTAACACAGTACTTGATATACTCAAGTACGTATTTACTGAGGTACAGTTTTAATGTACTTTATTTACATATTTACATATTTTACTTTAGAATATTTTATGCAACTATTACACTTTGTACTCCATACCATTTCTTTTAAAGCTTTAGTCACTTATTATTTTGCAGATAAATTGCATTGTAATAGATCAAACTACCCAACAATAAAATCAATCATCAGCTGCAATATTGAGGAGAAATACGCATCGGTGAACCAAAAATTATGATGCAGTATGTATATTCTGAAAAGTGCCATTCTATATAATTAGTAAGTGTAAGCAGTTCAAATGTTTTGATTTTAAAACTTATGCACTATTAAGCTGCTTATGTAGGATTATAACTTTTACTCAAGTGAAAAGTCTAAATAATTTTTTTCCACTTTGTAAAATAATTCTCCAATACAGAATTATGTTTAAACTCTTGGGTGGCAACACCAACTGCAGTTTTTGGCTTCATTTTTCAGCTCTGGTGGTTGCCTCTTGGTTTTGTCACACGGACCTGGCAACCATAGGAGAAACTTCTAAACTTTTTTGGTTTATCTATTATTAATCCTTTGAGTCTGATATGCAGTTCCTATAATACAGCCATAATCTAGACCAGGGGTGTCAAACTCATTTTACATCATGGGCCACATACAGCCCAATTTCATCTTAAGCGGGCCAGATGAGTAAAGCTACTGCCTAATGACTTATAAAGAAAAAACACCTCCAAATTGTTCCCCTGAATTTCTTTGTAAATAAGATTAACTGTGCATTCAATCAGTGAGACGGAGATATGGATTATGAAGAAATGTTGCTGTAGTAAATAAAAGAAACCCATCTGCATGGCTCATTGAGCTTACACTGTAAGAAATAAAGGACTATCGTGTAACTAAAAACAGAAATTGCCTGTGACTTCACAGAGCATCCCAGTAGTGTAGTGGTTTGCACTTTTACCTTACAAGTGAAAAGTCCCTGAATCAATTCCAGGTGGAGACACAAGCCCCTCGCACCATGAGGGTTATGTCAGGAAGGGGATCTGGCATAAAACCTTTGCCAGATTACTGCTGCAGATTTATCTGTCGTCGCAATACAGGTGAGCAGCTGAAGGTACCTGTGAATTCACAGAACAAACAAAACAGAAAGTTTCTTCTATAAATTTGAATAAAATGGTCCTTTGACTGCTCCTTTGTATTCTCTCTAAGGGGAGTTTTATAGTGGATACCCTTCCTTAGGCAACCCTCCACGATGAAGGGGACTACGGGGACATTCTATTATTAATTTGAATACTAAAAAAGAAATTTTCTTTCTTAATTTCTAAGCTTGGCATATAAGAGGCTGTGGGTTACGTATTTGTCAGTAAAACTGATGAAAATACCGTTAAAGGTACAAAATGCATGTCTCCTTTAAAAATTTCCACATTTTCGTAAGCCATCCAGTTACCGATTAGACAGGCTGGTTCTGGCCCGCTGGCTGTATGTTTGACCCCCCCCCCCCCCCCCCCCCTGGGGGGCTG
>VUQH01001311.1:0-17572 GCA_015106775.1 Etroplus canarensis
TTTTTGGGGGGTGTGTTTTTTTTTTTGTGGGGGGTGTGTGTGTGTGTGTGTGTGTGTGTGTGTGTGTGTGTGTGTGTGTGTGTGTGTGTATATATACATACATACACACACACACACACACACACACACACACACACACACACACACACACACACACACACTATATATATAAATTTTCATCTTTACTCAAGGCCAGTTTGATGAGCTTGATATAAGTACATGGTACATGGTGCTGTGGTAAATAAATATATGCAGTATCCCGTATTTTGCGAAGTCAGTAATGCACTACTAGGAGTTAGCATACAGCAACGGTATTTACAAAGTTCTATGTACTTTCATGACCTGGAACCATGGGCTTATGCAACTCAGCATAATCAAATTAGAAACACAAAACAAAGAAACTGTGTCATTTTTACATAACAACGTGCACATACTCATATAAACAGTCAATCGTTCACGAATGACGATAACTATAGGGCTGATAATGTTCCCACAATCACACACAGTGTGCAGACAGTATGTCTGCACACAGCTGAGCACAAATGTCCACATGCCAGATGTCTCCTGTAATATCAAGCCGCTCATATTTGCCTTGAGGTTCTGCACCTGCTGAAGCACAGTCTGATGCTGATGATGGGATATATACACACACGTGCACACTCATGTATCAGTGAATTCAGAGGCCATCATGGTGGGTTATATTAATTTCCTGGAGATTTATTCTAATCTCAACCATTATTGTTGTTTGCCTTACCCTAAATGTCACCCTACCCTTAACCCAGCCTTACCCTAACTTTAAATCTGTCTTCAACTTAAATGTAATGATTTATGTTATGGGTAGTTGCTTTTTGTCCTCATAAGGAAGGTACATCACACCCATAATGTGACTGTGAATAGATTTATATGAGTAATGCCTGTGCCACTGCTTCCTATCAGACATGATGCTTATCTAAAATATGTACACACATGCACACAGACATGCAGGACCTCTCCCATGACATGAAGTGTGCATTGTCTTAGTCTGTGACATATGATGGAGTGATTTGTGCCATGGAGATGGATGCTTAATCCCACAGAGAGTGGCTTCCAGACAGCCATCAGGGGCTGGAGTGGTCTGCGGTCACAGCGGTTATTACCTTGTAGACTAAGGACAGGGATGTATTGTCTTCAAGTGTAAGGAAGTTTTTTGAAGAGTGGGACACAAGAATAGTTGTACAACTGCTAGTTATAGTCAACCATTAAATAAAACATTTTAGCCACACACTATTGGACACTCAAACTCGGATTCTTTTGCTTCAGATTTTGCTGAGCTGCGATTGTAAGCCTGTGCTATGACTGATTTTCACTTTGTTTCGTGAGATCATCTCCCAAGAAACGTTTTTAAATGCAGCACTGATTTCCTGATTTCACACAGGGATATAGTCTTTATTTCTTTCTTTCTTTTACTTAACAATTCTTCCAACATATTAAGTTGTCAAGGGGCTAGTATGCAGTGGGTTTTTTTCTTTAGTCTTATTTACCTACATTACTTTGGAGAAAATGTTTTACTTTACATTGTGAGTAGGTGCTCCGCAGCATGAAGTCACAGCCAGAAGTATGTTGTTAGAGCTTGTAAAAAGAAGTTTTATTGTTATTCACTTCAAAAACTTTTGATTGAGCAGTCACGTTTAGTCAAATCATCATCAGACATGCTGTATTTAATGTAAATTAAAATGTTTTAAGTTTATTTCATCATTTAGATGATGCTAGGCAATTAAAAGAGATTTGTATAATGCAAAAAGTCTTTTCTAAGTCAGTTTTGTCCCCACAGAGCCAGCTTTACATGCATCTGACCAACTACTCAGTCAACAAACACAACGAGAATTTTGAGCGAGATGAGACGGTGGATAAAGGCAGCAAGAGGTCCATCAGCTGGTTCACTGAGTTCCTCCGCACCAATGACTATGATGTGTCTAAGTTCTGGGGAGACGTCTCTGTACGTGGGTAGTCCACCGAAACAGACACAAACACAGATACATTACATCCAGACATGATGTGTTGGATGTGCACTTCCACAAAAGCAAGGATGTAGACTATGATAACAAAACAGTCCACAAATGCAAACAGCACATGAATACATCCGTGAAAGTAATCTTTTAAGTGTATAGTCATAAATATATATACACATGCTGTTCCTGCTAACCAACACCCCCCTGCACCCAATATGCAAGTGGACCAGCTATGGTTTGATATGATTTGTTATGACAGTGATTCTCTGAGCTTGTTTAACTCCAGGAAGAGCTCAGTGAAAACATCATTCCTGGAGGGTGAGCTCTCCCTATTTGGCACCACTCTCCCCTCATCCAAACAGTTTAACCTTGTTCGTTTTCTTTCATCATTGTCTGTTTGGAAAATTCCTTCACCTTCTGTGCTGGATTTATTCATTATTTTATTTAAATTTGTACTTCCATCCATACCCATCATGTGCCTTTTTGACGTTCTTTTTCCACTCTTTTCGTTGCTCCTTGCTCTTTGACCCATTTCTTTAGTCCCGGGTCTCTTCACGCTCTTTTTCTGTTCCAGTATTTTTTTCTCTTTTATTCTTGACCTTCAGTCTTTGTCCTTCTGTCCATATTCATTTGAGTTGTGTGGTCCCTCACTACTTGTTCTCTGCTTTACAGTCTGCACTCATGCTACCAGCACTCAAATCCAAAATGGGATCCCTTTGGTTATTATTCAGTACTCAAGGAAAGCTTTTATCTCTTCTCTTCATCGGCTTTTATGTTTCTTTATGTTCACATGGCTTGTGCATTACCTACTGGGAAAATTTGTTGTTTAAGTAATATTTCTGTCTTGTTTTTCTCCTCTCGTATCTGTATTGTGTGAGCTGTCCATGTGCTCTATTTTGTGAAGGAACACTTTTTTTTCTGTATTCTAGTTACTTTTCTTCTTTTGTTTTCTTTCTCCCTCTTTTCTTGTCCTTTAGTAACACACCAGAGTGTCACCCTCTGACTCAGCCAGAACGTCCACCTCTTGTCTTGGTCTCTGCATTTTTTTTCTCCGTGCTTTCTTCAGAAGTTGCACCACTTTGGTGTTGGTGCTGTACATTTGCACTCACACAGTGTGCTTTGTTTCAACTCTGTATTTATGCTCTCTGCAGCCTATCCCCTCTTCTTCTCTTTTCATCTCTCCTCTTAAATTTTATTCTCGTAAATGACCTAGTGGCTGCCCCGACTCTTTCTGCCAGTGGTCACGGTCAGACAGTCAGAGAGTTTGTTTGCCCAAAGATTTGTCTGTGGGGGGTTAAGAATATTGTGTATGTTTTTTATGTGAAACACTGACATCTCTTTCATATTAAGGCATCATTGATGTATTTTATGGGGCCTAGGTTTCTGAAGCAAAGCTGGAATTTTTTTTTTTATGTGGGCATAATTTAAAAACAAATGAGCTAGTCAGGGATTTTTTTATTTGCACACATACAAATGTTGAGGCAAAATAAAAACAAACAAACTGTGTTTTACACTTAAGACATATCTGTTTATATGCAAAAAGTCTCATATTTTTTTATGCATGTAGTTCCATTGACAGATTAATACATTATTTATTTTCTTTTAATTCACCCATTTCCTTCATCATCTATTAAAATATTTTCAAAATATTTGACTGCGCCTTGTTTAAACCAGTGATACTGTTCTGTGAATTTTACAAAGGCGCCTGTATTTAGGAGGTGATTTATCAAAACATAAAAATAATAGATCATGCCTGCACAATATTCAGATAGAGATTTTTTTTTAGATAAGTAAACAAGGAGCTGATTAAACCATTCAATTGCAAAACTAGCAAGAAACAGGCACACATCCACACACATAAGGTGCTAGGCAGTGGCCAGTGCTGGGGGCTTAGGATAAGGAGGGAGGTGATGTGGGCAGGGACAAAGGACATTCACACATACACCAGCCACTACTGGGGACTCCGGGCATAAACAGTGGTAGTGGGACCAGGTGTTTGTGCTGGGCAGCCTGTGGGGTCAGGCGGGTGGATGGATTGTCATATGGTTGGAGGTGTGTGAGCGACAGACAGATAGAAAAGGGAGGAGGGGGTGCAGTCTTATCAGGCCAGGGCCAGACCACCATACACCTCTCCTGCACCCAGCAGTCAGACTGGACTGGGCAAACTGCAGGCCAGCAACACTGTGTGAGGCATGATTGGTGAGAGAAAGCTATGTGCAAAGTGCTTGTGTATGTGTGTCAGAGTGAGCCTGTTTAACCCAGTTGCATAGCGGGAGTAGGCAGGCTGGCAGCAGCCTGCACAGATAGGTGCAAGCGCAAACATGCACACAGGTTGGGCACCACAAGCAACAAAGATGGCCCACTACCAACTTTGGTGAAAGTCTCTGCGTGAGAGAAATCCAAACGGCTTTAGCTTTTAAACTGACATACTATCTTAGCACACATTTGAATTGAGGTTTAAACGTAAATTTTATTCCCACCTCTGTGGAGCATATCCGTAGGTTGCAGATCTAGTATGTTGTCGTGATTGCTTCGTTGTCAGTTTTGCCCTATATACAAAGGTACTATCCTTTATCTGCAGTCGCAAAATGAAATTAAAGCAAGACTTTTAATTTTGCCATTTCCAGATTAAGAAGACCTTTAATCAGCCGCTATAAAAACCACAGCCTATGGCTTTTTAGGATAAACGAATCCTACGAAATAACAAAGTATGATTGAGTTCTCTTTGTAAATGCAGCTGGGTGATTGTCTCTCTCTTTGTGTGTCTGTCTTGCCAGGAGCTGGTGGTGAAAACATTAATAGTGGCTGAGCCCCACGTGCTGCACGCCTACCGCATGTGTCGCCCTGGCCAACCACCAGGGAGTGACAGCGTCTGCTTTGAGGTCCTGGGATTTGACATCATTCTGGATCGCAAACTCAAACCCTGGTTATTGGAGGTACTATACGTTTGTTGATTGTGTGAAAATGCAAACGTGTGTTTCTCATCGTTTCCTAGTAATTTCTACTTGATCTTGTTCTACTTTTTGGCAAAAACTGCATTTTCTACAGCATGCTTTTAGAATACATTTTCTACATAAATCAAACTTACAGTTTCATTCAATAATTTGAGATTTTTATAATCTAGACTACTATTACTGTTTTTCTATATACTATTATTGTATACTATAGAACTCTTTTTATATACTACTTTAAAAACATTTTTGACAAATAGTGAAGGTACAGTAGTATTCTGACTTCTGTGATTTATAATATTTCTGTGAGGTCTCACCTGTCAATGCAACTACTGAAGTGACAGCGTCTCCGGACTGAAGTAATGCGGTATAAGCAGGAGACAGGAACACGTTACCACACACTGACAGAAAGCATAAACACACTGATTTTGCCCACACACTCTAGTCCCCACACACAAACACCCACACAATCTCAAGTACTTGTTTATGCACCTCCAAACACAATGAGAGACCCACGTAAAATGAAAAGAATGCACACAACCACAACCGCACATGCACGATTACATGCATGCGTGCGTTCATATGCACCCATAAATACATACATGCATACAGAATGACATGAGTATACAGCAGCATAAAAGACAAGATAAAGGCACCACTCCAGAGAATTAAAAATAGGTCAGAATGGCAGGTTGACTAGTAGCATGCCCGCCCTAATTGTCCCAAGTGTCAGTCTCTCAGATGTCAGTCACGCAGGAGATGGAGTCAAGTTCAGACTCCACTCCAGGATTTCTATGTCTCCAATCTGATGTCAGCCAGTCAGTTAAAGTGTGACCTAAATCCTTTAACCCAAAGTGGCTGCACCTCCACCCCCATCCCACAAATTGACTCGAGAATGGGAAATGCCTTGGGGATAATTGTTTGTTTTTTTCCCATCATGCCAACCCAAAATAAAATTTTGTGATTTTTGAAAGTCTGAGATTTGGGGATATAAAGTGACATTTGATAGTTTTGTAGTATTTTCAGGTGCTTGCATATTCAGTCATCTTGGAATTAGGGTGCTATTATTACCATTCGTGACTTTTCTTGTGTAGCTGAGCAGTTGTAGTATAAGACAAAAGGATGTACAAGAGAGAGCAAGAGGATGTGTTCCTTTTGACTGCTGGTGCACCGTGACAGCATTTGTGAGTGTGTGTGTGTGTGTGTGTGTGTGTGTGTGTGTGTGTGTGTGTGTATACATGTGTATGAGACATAGCAAACAGCCGTGAATGCAGTTGTTCCACTCCAGCAGTAATGATCCCCCCTGTGCTACTAGCAGCTCTCTATAAGTCTCATCAATTAACATCCCACGCACACACACTAGCGCACATGCGCACACACACACACACACACACACAACCCTGATTCCCTTTCACGCAACATTTACAGCAACAATAATTTATTTCCCAAATTCAGCTGATTAGTCAGGGGATAGTTGCAAGCAAAGAGACCCCTTCTCAAATCCTCACTGCGTACACTGTCAAGCCTGAAAATAACTTTATTACCACATTTTAGCCCGTTAACATTCGTTCCTATTCAGCAGGGACACCATGAGCAGGCGGGCCCATAGGCTGATTTCCACAAACGGTACCCTATGGCAAGCCCTCAGGTCTAAATTTAATTTTTCAGCAGATCACTTTGCAACATTTTATGGTAAACTGAATGTATTTCACTCCATTTCACCATTTGTTTTAAGTTTTTATTTTTTCTACCCCCGAGTCCCCACAAAACAGTAAAAATTGTGTCAGGAATTGAAACATGATCTAGGTCTCACAGGTTTGTTTTAAATTTGTGGACTTCACCACTCAGGTTTCCTCATTGGTGTCACTGTGAATTACATGTGCCATGCTTCGTTGGGGCTTTACCCAGACTGCTGTTCTGACAATGTCCTCTCTTGCTCTTTTAAATGTCAGAGGTGGTTGTTGGACATTCAGACTCACAACCAGGAAATGAAAGTTCAACCTGTGTAGACTCAAAGCTGGTTGGATACCTGAAAGCTAGATGGTATCATATACAGGAAACTGTCAAATCAAATTAGTTTTGTCCTTTGCATTTGTGTTTTTGTCAGCTGTTTTCTAAAAGCGTGCAGGAAGATCGGGAGAAAAGGAGGAATACGGCTGTGTTTCGCATCCTCCAATTATACTTGCAGAAAGTAGCCACTGTTTTTTGGGAACATGATATTCAAAATAATGCAGCTCCAAACTCCTGTATTAGAGGATACAGTTGCCTCTTTGTTGAAATTGCAAAAAAAGCCTCTGTGCAAGATACAGTACACCATATCTTTGTAAGCGGACAAGTACAAAGAGATATCATTGCAAATATACTGATAACAGCTACAGAGGAATAAAGAAAAATACTCCACAGACCAGCAGACACCTGGTAAATAGCTTGTCACAGTGTTGAACACAGAAAAAAGTAAGGGTGATGAGTCCCAAACCAAGGCCAGGCGTCAAAAAGCCACATTGTGCCCAAAGCAAGTCAAGAAAGGGGAGATGAGAAGGTAAAAAGGAGAGAGATCGGCTTTTGTGCGATCCTTATCTTAATTCAGCAGAGTTTCAACACAAGTTTTGCCTCCTATTGACATTCAAAACATCAGCAACATAGGCGCACACACACACACACACACACTTGCTCAAATGGCGTAACCCGAGACATTCACTTTCATTAAACAAGCCCAGACAGCATCTGTGTCTCATATAGGAAAGGCGTTTCATTGAGCCGTGATCTTCGCTTCATGCAGGCGCACACTCATGTGCGTACACTCACACACACGCATATCCGAGCACTCATTCAAACATACAATCTGCCTAGACTGTAGTTTCTGTTGTCAAGGCCAAACCTTTTGCTTTTCATTGTTTTTTTTTCTCCTTTAAAAGCAAAAACCCAAACAAAAGAGAAAATAAAAATTATTGCACATAAATTCAGTTTAGCTCATTAACTGGCTCATGACACAGGCTCATAAATCTTGCAAGCATGTAGTGGTTTCTTAAAATGGCACTACGTGGGTCAAAAAGAACAGCATGCTTCTTCAAATCCAGTGTGTGGTGTAAGGAGTGCATTTTCTTGTTTGCAAAATATAGCATTGGGGCAGAATTATTGCTCCTGCATCACTCAACCAAAACCTCTCTTTAGGGTTCTATAAGCTGGCATGATAAATACTTCCGAATTTACTGAGGAAAAAACTAGAGGATTGGTGGTTGATGGGAGAGGGCAAGATGTACATACACACAAAACTGTTGCTTTAAATTTTCCACCCCGAAACAGAATCTGACAAAGAGCGCAATTTAGCGTTCTCATGAGGTCCTGATGGGTATCCATGGATCCCAACACAGGGACCAGTGAACTGAGGCCCAGCCTCATTACAGGCTCTGGCTCACTTCATTTTTTTAAAGCTGTTTCCCCACATGCAGCATAAAAAAGCTCCAGCTGGTCAACTCTAAATAAGAAGAAACAAGTGTTTGTAGTGAGCATGAATAATTAGAAACCTGCCTCGTCCCTACGAAACTGTCTCTCCAAAGCCGGGCTCCAGGCAGCTTAAAGACTGTTTGGCCTGCTTGTTAGGGCCATAGTCAGCATCCAGGGGTGTGCAAATGTGTGCGTGTGAATGTGTAAAATTGAATATGAGTTAGCGTGTCTAAATTTGATTTGTGCTGTGTCAATGTGTGCAGTGTTTGGTACTGTACGTGCGTTTGCCTGCATGTTAAACACACAACATGAGAAACACAGCTGAAGATGTGTAGGTGATTTTGTGTAAATCTTTTTGCTCCCTGTACGTGTGTGTCTGTGTGTGAGAATACGTGTGTGAGTTCATGCATATGTGTGTGTATCTGGATGTCTGGTCTTTGTCCCTCTGGGGATAGTCCTGTGTGGTTCACTATCCTGAGCTGCCTACCAAATACAGCCTGTGTTTTTATCCAGTGAGATAGGCAGGGGGAAACTTTGCTAAAGCATGTAAACAGACCTATTCAGGAAGAAACTTTGTTGGCTATCTTTCATGGTGTTTTATGTGTCATTGTAAAATATCAAGATACTATTCCACAAAGGAGCTAGGGCAGCTTGATTTAACTACCGTCTCCTCATCTATTTCTTTTGCTCTTTCTTCCTGTCCTGCCCTTTTAGGACCACTGTGCCAAGTGATTGGCAGCTAATGAGGCGGGCGTGGTTAGGTCAACTGTGGTACGGTTTGGTTTTTGTCACAGGGTGTTTGTGTGTGTGAATGGGCATTACGAAAAGAGACCAGCAGACTGCATCTGGGCCACTTTGCCAAGGGTGGCGATTCTTCACCCCTCCCCTCACCCCTTCCTGCAACTTTCCCTTCTTTTTGTGCTCTCCAATTGTTTCAAGATGAGTTTGGTTTGCCCATCCATCCCTCAGAGCCAACATAATCCAGACTTCCTTTTCTTTTGAGTGGGAGTATGTGTGCATACTTTTGTTGAGGGTGTGTTTGTGGGAAGTAATCTGCACTGGCAACTGTAAACAGATGCCACAGCACACACACATGTACATATAGACAAACACATGGATAGTTTTCACACTTTATTATTTCTCAAAATATAAGATACCAAATGAGCTACAGCTGCAGAAATAGTGTTAATTCTTTCTGTGGAACAAATAGTGGCTCACACTTGTGTAAGTTTTCAATAGAAGTTCTAGTTCATCTCTTGAGAATGAGATAAAAAATTAATGGTCTTCTTTCTTTCCATGAAAGTATAAAGAGTAGACATTTAAAGCATAGCTGTTTTCCAGGTAATTTTAGAGGATGGATTTAGAGGTTAGCTTGCCTTTCACATATTTCCTCAGGAAATTTGAGAAGTGTTTCCTAACCCCTACAACAGCCTAGTTGAACATTATTGTGTATTCAGGGTGATTAAAGAGGAATTTACTTGCTACCTGTGCTCTCCAAATAATTTTCATCCCTTCATGATTGAATTTTCGAGGGTAAATGATAGAGGAGGATACATACAGTTTGATTTTCTCAATTATCTTTCAGTCTCTTTTGCCCCCATCCACCTTTCATTCTCCTTTTGTCTTTGATTAATCTTTGGCACTTAGTGGGATTCATTCTTGTTTAAATGTACATGGATATCGTCCCTACCTCTGAGGGGGTGTCTTTCCGCTTGTAAACCCTAGGTGGCAGTAGTGACCTGCGAGCCACTCCCTGACTTAAAAGAGGTTTATTAAAGAATAATTAGAATGATGTATGGGACTGTCTGTCTCTATCCACATCCATTTTCCCCCAACATGACTATTTCATGGAATAAGTATCAAATTAGGAGCGCACGCTCTTTGTATGTGGGGCAGTTGAAAACATACACTGACACTTAGTCATTTATCATCAGGCGTGCGTGGCAGTACCAGTGGCAGTGTACATATTTGTGTGCACACACATGATTGAGACGGAAGATGCATGTTTATGAGTGACATATAAAACTGTAGTATGTATAGCTGGTTGTGTGACATATTTGAAGGGAAGACATATATTCTTTGTTCATGATGGCCAGATTTTGACCTCAGGATATGTTTGTCGATTTATTCTTGTTTGACAACACTTCGGCGTTTAAGCGTTCATGTATGTGTGTGGTTGCATTACCATGTCCACTTACACTTTTTATAACAGCCTTAGAAGCACATTTTATTTTTTGTGACTGTGTCTGATTATACCTTGTTATGTCTTCTGAAAGAAATACCAGCAATGCCAGTCAGGCAGGTCAGACTGACTGATAGCTAAACTAAGTATTGTCCCACTCACTCCAGGACCTTTACCAGACTTAGCTAAAGTTTCCCTGTATCTGAGTAGACCACGTAAAGACCACAGAAAGAACAAAACAGTGATTGATAAGACGACTGAAACAAGAGAGCGACTTAACAGGGTGGCTGTCTGTCTGTCTTTCTGTCGCTCTACTACTCATGCTCAGTTTCTCTCTCCATTTCTGCCTCCCTCTCTCATTCCACCATTGTGCTGCAACAAACACTCCATTCTGACAGCGGTTGAACTGTGCCGATACCCTTGAGCGTGCGGGGCAAAATGGGAGGCTTGTCAAAGCAGTGGTTGTTTACACTCTGCCAGGAATAATAAGAGGGGGTCGTTTTTCTGAACCGATTAATCACGAGCAGCCCTTGTACTTGTTTTAGAGACCATTCCAGGCGCAGAATAAATGTCGATGTGGGGTAGCAATTTGTTGTGGAAATAAAGCAGCTGATTGTTGTTGATCCAGCGCTGTTGCTATATTTCTAGGGTCTGTGTGGCACAGCAGAAGCCACAGGTACAAACTGTTTAATGTCTACTGCATTTTTAACTGTGAGTGGGACATATTATTATCACAAGATTAATGGATTTATCCATGACTGAAGTGATAACAATGGATAGAGGTGCAATATGAGTTACCTTCACATCATAATATGAGTGAAAATTGGCATTATTTTCAGTAGTTTTGCAGAATGACCTATGACAATGTTAGTAGTAATCTTTTTGTTCGACTGTTACTTACTAACTATCCTTGGGCAATACCCTTAAGTCTCAATTATAATATTATAATACTGTGATTTTATTATGTATTCAGTGCTCTGAGATGACTTATGTTGTGATTTGGTGCTATATAAATAAAACTGAATTAAATTTACTTGAATTAGATGCACCAAAGGACCAAACATAAACAGATCCTGTGTTCAAACTGGTGGATGAATAGAATTTTCCACTTGGAAATTACCAGACAATATCAAATTAAATAAGCCATGTAACATTTACTGGTTGCAGTTTTCCCATTTTGTTTTTACTTTGGGGATTAAAATAAAGATCAGTAAAGGGACGTGCAGTTCATAGACAATTCAAACCAAATACACAGTTGAAAAAAGTCTGGCTATTCTCTCCGACAGCAACCTTTATTTCACAGCTGGCTTTATAAACAGTGGCATGTTACTTTTGTGTCTCAATCACATGGCTGAAGGTACAGAAAATAAAAGCTTTACATTACTTGTATAGATGGCTTCTCTCAATAACTCTTTGATCTCAGTATGTTTAATTGGATAATCAGATGTGGATAAGGAGGCCTGCAAAAAACTAAAGACTGATATGCTTTTTGACCCAGTGATATTTTGGCTGCAGTGATGAGTCGCTGATGCTGAACCGAATCAAAGAACAAGTAAAAAGGAGTTTCTAATCTTTACATCTGACGTTTTTATTGAATACATCTTGGAGCAACCAAGAGCCCCTTTAAGATCCTGCCAGAGTCACTTAAGGAAATAAGAGTGGGGTTTTGGGAGCCTGCAGGGGTTCATTAGTACCAGACTGGTCCAACTTCCTTTGCCAGGGAGGAAACAGAGAACACAGAAACAAAGAGAGAGAAAAATGAAGCGAGGTAACAACCGGAGAATGAGGGCTGGCAAGGGGAGGGAGGGGAGCACAGGGTCAGTAGTGACCAGTCAGAAAACATGGTGAGAGATAGAAAGACGTAAGAGTGGAAATAGAAACTAGGGAGAAGAGGACTACAACTGGCAGTGAGTAGAAGGTGAGAGACAAAACAGTTGAGGGAGAGCAAAGAAAGACAGCGAGCGCTGCAATGCCAGTCTCTCCTGTGACAGCTTGACACCACAAATCAAACTAAGAAATGAAGACAAGTAACGAGACAACCGTTACCAGGATCACTGCCAGTCTGGCTGTTACCTATAGGCTACAGCACTCTAAAGCCATACTATTTTCATTGTGGCTGTCAGATCGGTGTGTGCACTAAATTAAAGTCGTACTTCGTTTTTTGGGATTTTTTTCTTTTCTTGTAATGTTTCTTTATTTTTGGTAAGGTACTGAAGATTGAAGTGCAGCTCTTCCCTCCTCAGCACAATGAGGGATGTGTTGTATACTTAATTCTTTTGAGCGAAAGAGTTGCGTAGGGTCTCTGTTCCTGTTTTCCTTGTGGCACTAGAACACATTCATCACCCCCTTCTGATAAATGGCTACTGTATACAAAAACACACATGTGCACATGCACAAAGGCATGGTCCATACAAACATGCTTCTTATTTGTGAGGTTTTTGTAGCTCACCTATGGTATTTTTGAAGCTATTGTCTAAACTAGTTAAAGGGATTCAGGCAGTGATGGCCCAGGGAAGGTTATATGCATACTTACAGACAGCTACAGTTCACTATACAGTTCCTGAAGAAGTAGCTAGAATAGAGGTCTCCTTGTATGTATGACAATATTTGTATTTGTCTTAGGTTAGTTTGGGTGTAGCTTTTGCTATTGGGGACAGTTTTACTTGTTTCATCAGCCTGCCCTTTTTTCTTTTCTTTGTTAACAGCTGTCTCATTACCCTAATGCACAGTCTTTCAGTAGTTACCGCTCTTCCTTTGGTTATACACACATACATTCCGGCTCTCTCAGTTCCTGGGAGTCTGGTAGCGGTGTAAATATTATCTTACATCACTGTTCCCAAATCTGCCACACAGCACTGAGCACCTTTATGTCAGGATTAGTAATGGGTAGTTCAGATGTAGGAGAGAGAAAGAGGGATGGAGTTACACCGAGCTACCCCCACAACCCTTGAGAGGCTTTGCATATGTCTGTAAAGGAGCTTTCGAATTTTGGTGCTCAGAAAACTCTTATGGTTCCAAATGGTTCAATGTTGCACACCAGCCTGTTTTTTTCATGTCTCTTTTACCATCCTTTACCCACTTTCCTGATTGGTGGATAGAATGGATCTGTAATCGACACTAAAACCTCTGATTAGCTCGGTTTTGCTCTGTTACTGAAATCCTGATTTGTGATTGGCTGTTGTGCTGCTTTGATGTGTTCAACTGTATCCAACGGCTTTTTTCTAAAGGAAGATGTGAACGAGACGAGTAGTGTTTCTGATTCAAGTGCTCATGCTGACTGCAGAACAAGGCTACTGGGAAGGTGGAATTTCCAGTTACACCTCCTGAACTACTAGTAATTTTCAGCTATAAAAATAGCTTGTTTTGGCCTATGGCTTTTTTTTAACTAGTTCATAAGAGTAAGTATAAATTCTAAAACAAACAAACAAAAAAGCACATCAGGTACACCTCTGTTGGGTAATAACAGGAATATAATATATTAACAGAAGGGCAACATCTTAATAATATACTGAAATATACCAACAAGGTAAAAAAAAATCCGATTTGCTGCTCAACAAATACACCCTTGTTAAATGTATTGAAAATCTAATACTATCAAGCTACCCTTCCATACAACTGTATGCATATTAAAAAGAAAATGGGTTGTCTAAGACCTATCTCAAAAATCAAGGTTTATCACATCCAGCCAGCCTTTCGTTGGGCATCTGTTGCATTGTCATTTGAAGTCACCTCATAGGAAGACCCCATTCCTCTCACAGTTGCCAGTTCATTCACCCTCCCTCTGCACTTCTCTCTATTTGTTAGTCCTTTTGTTGTCTCATATAATCTCTTCCTCACCTTGGGAGAGAGACAGTGGAAACATAACAAAGAGTAAAAGAATTGATTTGTTGTGTCAGGTATAATAACTGATATTTGAATACCTTGCACTGGTGCTGGAAATTGTTCTGTTAAGAATGGTACACGGCTCTTGAATTTCTCCCCAGATCATACCTGCTTTTGTACCTCAAATCAGAGGTGGCCTTTTCTGTTCTTGTTGAGCAGTATCTCTCTGAGCACTCCTGATCGCGTATGATGGCACTGAGCTGAGTGACGCTCACAAGGGTAGTATTGATGACAGAAGTATGGGGAAAGTGTTGCAGTGTTAGGCTGTTGTGAGCTGTATTAGGCTGTTGTGAGCAGTATTAGGCTAAAGAATCAGGAACCAGGGTCATATTATGGAGCAAGCGATTAACCCACGCAGTCTGTTTGTATGCATTCACTTGAACGCACTTGCACTTCTAAAAGCACAAGCATACACATATCAGTGCCAGAGTGGATTTATGCCTAGGCAAAGGCTAAGAGTTTCAGAGTGTCCTTCAAAGAGAAATAACCCCTCACCTTTCATCTAGTTCTCACAACTTCTCTCCTTGTTGGAACAGACAACAGGCTCTATATCAACTCCTGTAATTGCATAGCATGCCTATCTGTTGAATTGATAAGAAAAAAAAATTAGATGAAGCAGAACAACAAAAAAAAATCTGAATATTCTTTGAATTTTCTGTTCTCTCTTCCCTGACAGATCAATCGAGCTCCGAGCTTTGGGACCGATCAGAAGATTGATTATGATGTGAAGAAAGGCGTGCTGCTCAATGCCCTCAAACTCCTCAACATTAGGTATTGTTTTCCATGCTGTCTTGCACATTCATATGGAGCAGATAGATACAAACAAATTGCATTCACAGTTCAAGACCCCTGCATGTTGCTCAAAAGTGGTTTCCTGTGGCTTTGACAAAAAAGTGGATGGATATAAATACTTTGGTTGTTTTCTGTTCAGCAATGCTTTAAGAGATTTTTTACATTCCCCAGTTGTAAAAGTGTGTATCCTATAAGCAAATTAAACATAATTAGGTCTCTTAGCCTTAAGGTCTTAACTTTGTATAAACGTTATAATCTCATAAATCAATCTTTTATTCCCAAAAAACATAGAAAACATATCAAATATTGAAAGTGAGTCATTTTACTATTTCATGGAAAATACTAGCTCATCTTGAATTTGATGGCAGCAACCTCTTAAAATGTTGGGACAATGGCAGCAAAAGGCTGGAAAAGTAAGTGGTACTAAAGAGAAATAGTTGGAGGAACATGTTGGAACAAATTAAGTTAATCAGCAACAGGCTAGTAATGTGACTGGGTATAAAAAGAGCGCCTTAGAGAGACAGAGGTTTGCAGAGGTTCAACAATTCTGTAAGAAACTGAGTCAACAAATTGTGGAGCAATTTCAGAATAATGTATGTAATGTAAATTTGCATAGTTCACCATGCCATCCACCAATGCACTTCAAAAATCTATCATGTAAAGAAGAAACCACATGTGACCATGATTCAGATATGCCACCATCTTCTCTGGGCCAAATCCTATTTAAAATGGACAAAGACAATGTGGAGAACTGTTCTGTGGTTAGATAAATGGAAATTTTAAATTCGTTTTGCAAATTATGGATCCAAACTAAAGAGGAGAGGAACCATCCAGTTCATTATTAGTGCTCCGTTCAGTCTGATGGTATGTCGCTGCATTGGTGCCCAGGGTACTGGCAGACATGTGGAAAGGCAACATCAATGCTGAAATGTTTATACAGGTTTTAGAGCAACGTATCGTCTGCTCCAAATGTTCAACATAACAGTGTTAAACTGCATATTGCAACTTTCACAGCAGCATGACTTTGCAGTAGAAGAGACCGGGTGCTAGACTGGCCTGCCTACTGTCTATGATCTTTTATGAAAAAAAATATTAGTTTATGAAATTTGCAAATCACTGCATTATAATTTCACATAGCATCCTAACCTTTTTGGAATTAGGGTTGTAGAGAATTTGCATGGAAAGATTTGTTTTTTTTTGTACTGCCAGCACTTATGGCTTAATAGTATGCTTGATCTGAAACTGGCCTGTTTTAACGTTTGCTATATGTAAATCTATAAGGCTTCCATTCCATTATCAGAATAGGTCAGTTCATAAATAAAAATAAGTAAATATTATAAGTAGGTAAGTAAGTAAAGTAAGTAAATAAGTTTTGTGATTTTAGTTCTATAATTTCTTAAAGGAAACTAAAACATAAAAGTAAATAAAAATATAAATGCAAAGTTAAAAGACTAAATAATCATAAATAGCTCATGGCAGAGTGGTCACATACTGTATGGTAAAAAATTTTGATTTTTTACTTCTATTAGTAATGTTGACCGTATGATTTATATGTAATATGTTGTGTCACTTGTTGCGGTTCCATATATTTTTAGTCAAAAACAGCTTTTTTGATAGCAATAGTCCCTGACCCCTGAAAGTTTTATGTGCAAAGGAAGGTGAAACTTGTGTCAAGCCTTCCTTTACAGGGCTTTAAATGTTCTGAATTTCAATCAGTGGTTCAGTTCTAAGCTTTTAAGAAAACTCAAAAATGTTTTTTTGATGCACACTACAATCCAGTCATTATCTTGTTTTGGTTGTTATGTTAGTGACATTAGCGTGAATGCAGCAGGAAGTTGAAGCTTTGGACAAATAAATTACTGTCATTGTAAATTTGTGTGTTGGTGTTTCTGTGGTGGATAAAAAGATAGCTAATAGCCAAGGTACAAAGCTTTGCAGTGCCATCTACTGTGTGTTTTGTACACACGTCAGTCAGACATACTGTGTGTGTGTGTGTGTGTGATTTTCTGGCCATGTCATTTTTTACCTGTGCATTGTGATTTTGAATTTACATTGTTTGGTCTGTATATCTACATGTGCTTTCTGTTTTTCTCTTTTGTTTTGGTTTGTGGGTGCATTTTTTGCTTATTTAGGGTCTGCTTACTGTTTTCATTTTGGAATGTATTTTTCGTATAGGTAGGGTTGTGTATTTGTGTGTACATGTGTTTGCTAGCATGCTTTTCTGTCCCTTGGCTACAGAGGGTCTTTCCTCTGATTGATCATTGTACACCAGACCTCTGGATCTCTGCTCTTTTTTCTCTCTTTTCTCTCTGTGCTTGTCCTCCTCTTACTGC
>VUQH01001313.1:15132-33187 GCA_015106775.1 Etroplus canarensis
CCTTTCCCCCCTCCTCTCCCTTTCATTCCTCCCTCCTGCCCCGAGGCGCACTCACACAGGCAGCAGGGAGGACGGGTGGGAGGTTGGGGCTAAACTAAGTCAACTCCCCTTGTTTGGCCGTGCTGTTGCAAGCCTTCGTCCTTCGGGCTAAAACCCTCCCACAGACTCCCACAAACGCCTCCTCAGCGCTGCCGGTGTTCAAAGTGACACCGACAGACGTGCCGCAGTGCTGCTGGGTCCACCACGTGAACGGGGCTCAACACCCTGCCTGTTACAGATAACAAACGAAGGGGGGGAAGAAAGCCTGGCTCCCGTGTGTCAGCAGTATCAGCTGTAGCAGTTTGTGGATTTCAGAGTGAGGCTGAACATGCAGTCTAGTTTTGAGAGGAAATTTGTGCCACCCTCTAATTTGATCCTTTCAACAGCTTCTCCCTGCAGTCACTGGGCAGGTAGACACAATATTAAATACAAAATATACATATCCAAGGTAATCAGGCATGCATACAGCCTGATAACCCCACAGGAATCACTCCAACACACACACACACACACACTCACTCTGCTGCCGCCTCCCCAACAATCAATTCCATATACTGTGTCCCTTCTGCTGCTCCCTTGTGTTCTCCCCAAGGGGTCTCGGCAGCAGATTGGTAATTTGGCAGAGGTTTTACGCAGGATGCCCCTCCTGATGCAACCCTCCACGGTGAGCGGGACTCGTGCCCCCCATCTGGAATCGAACCAGGGTCCTTTTCCCTGTGAGGCGAATGTGTAAACCACTAAACTACAGAGACATGTCAATCCCATATACAGTACTGTGCAAAAGTTTCCAGCCGCCCCCTCATTCCTGTATGCTTTGCTTCCAAGGAGCCTGACTTTAGCCCATTTGTGACCAGCAGTCCTCCAGGCTTTCTGAAGCTCTTTCAAAGTGTTTCTTTGGACTTTGGCTGCTTTTTCACTCATTTTCAGTCCAGTCCTTTTAACTGACCATTTTCAGAGGAATGTTTTTTTTTTGTTGTTGATTAAACCACTTAACACTGACATGAATCACGAGGCAGTTTGTTACTAGCAGCCTAAGCCATCATTTTGTTCCCCTTACTTAAGACGAGTCCATGAAAAATGCCAGAGATAACACAGTTTAACAGGCGTAACATTTTTGCACCAAGAAGGTGATTCCTGAAGAAGCATCAGCTGAAAGCTTGACACAAATCTCGTCATGGTGTGTCAGTAAACGAGCTGAAGAAATGAGAAAATGAAGTGGCAGGCCTAAAAGAATATCTGCAGCAGATGAGCGGTGTCTTGAAAGTCATCTCCTTAGGAAATAGGAGAAAAAAAAATCTGGTATAGACCTGACACCGGACCTGAGAGATCAAGTCAAGTGATTTTTATTGTTTCAAGCATGTACAGGTAATGCATGAGAGGAAACAGACGCATCCGGCTCCTCAGTTGATCCAGCTACTGCTTGCCAAAGCCTCACCAGTGGGTCCGCGCGGTATCTGTGCCCCGGCAGAGTTTCTGCCAATTTTCTGCAGAGTTTGTAGAGGTGCGTCTTGCTAGGCAGATGTTTGCCATTTCTGTTGCTGGGACTTCTGTCGGTGTTAAAAGGCTGGAAACATGTCCTGAAGTCTTCACAGTGAATTTAAGTGTTAAATTTAAAAGCTTCAGTAAATTGATATTTTTTTCTGCTTATTGTAATGTTGAGAAAATTTAGGTTGATTTATTGTTTTATTTGGCGTTTCCTCAGGAAGCAGCTGTTGTTGTTTTTTTTTTTTTACTAATGGTTGACAATGTAGCAGGTAAAAAGCACTGCAGATTTTCTTCCTGGATCACTGCAGAAAACGTAGCAACAGCTCCACAGATTCTGTTTGGGCTTGCTCATTGGAATGGGGAGAAAAGGTGGAGGTATGCCAGATTACACGAGAACTGAAGTAAAAATCAGCTGGTCTCACCAGGACCTCAACATTACTGAGGCAGTGTGAGATCATGCTGACAAGAAGGGATCAAAAGGGAGCCAACGCCAGAAGAAGAGCTTTGGAATGTCCTTCAGGAAGCCTGTGTTGAGAAATAAAGATGCTCATACCTAATACTGACCTTCAAGCTGGTTGGAATCATACAAGCTCTTTTTTTTGCCGTATGTACTGCATTTCCATTTATGTTTGCACGGTCGAGTAAGTCATTGCCACTGTTTCAGGGGGCAGCTGTGGCTCAGGAGGTTGAGCGGGTCGTCCTCCGACAGGAAGGCTGGCGGCTTGATCCCTGGCTTCTCCAGTCTGCATGCTGACATGTCCGTGGGAAAGACTCTGGACCCCAAATTGTGTGACTGTGCGCATGATCGTTAAATGCACTAAAAGGCATGGAATAAAGCTCGCTTTGAGTGCTCACCAGCCCGTTTACCAGCTTCCTATCAAAATGTAAAGCAATGAGGGCTGGCTCAAGACTTTTGCCCAGCTTACAAGAAGTGTTGTTGTTACAGGCATTCTTTGTTCTCTTAGAATAAGTTACCCCTCCAGGAAGGAGCGTTCAGCATGATTACGGTGCTGTCCGTTACATGGAGACCAGGCCAGACGGCTGCTACATAGCGTTCACAGCATATCATCGTGACATCAGTCAGCCCTTACTTCAAACACGCTCTCAATCAAAGTCGTCAAACCCTGAGACGGACTTTTACGCTACTTCCAAACTTCGGTGCGATTATGAAATGGGTGGGAGCACAAACCTTGTTGTTTTTTGTTTTTTTTTTTGTGTGCGCGCGCGCGCGCAGGCATCAGTAGTGCATGTGAATATACAAACGCCTCTGGGCAAAGTAATACGTGTGCCTTATGGTGAAAAGTGCACAACTTTCAGTTTTTTTTTCCCCCTACATCTGTAGTTTGAAACAGATTCTGTCTGACGAAGAGACAAATCAGCAGGACTGAAAATCTGACCTGGCATTAAAGCCTCATTTTGCACATGAACCGTCAGCAGCCTGGTTTACCTTTCATATGAACAGAGCAGTCAGAGAAAACTGATGCTGAAAACACCAGATGAGCTTTTAATTCACGTTGCGGTTTGGGTCGGTGTGGCTGAGGGTCACTGTAAACACATGGAATTTTCTCCACTCGAATATTTTTGCGGTGGAACTGAGCGCATCAGTTTGCAAGTAAATGATCTCGGCTAATGGCCGTGCTGGTAGTGGCGCGATCGGGGGTTTGTGGGGGAGGTTAGCGGGAGCAGGTCAGCTCAAACAGGCTCTCTGAGGAGGAAGGTGGAGAGGTGAGGAGAGCCTCGGCCCCAGCTAAAAATACAACTGAGGATCTCAAAGAGTCCTGCAGCCTTCTTCTGCTCTGGAAGCCTGCCAGCAGGGCTCATCTCACACACACACACACACACACACACACGGGATGAAGACAAAGACAGCGCTGCGAGCAAATCTGGAGCTAGAGAGGCAGGTGGGCGGGGCAGAGTGAAAGCGAGAGTGAGAAGGGGAGAAGCAGGCATGTTGGAGGATGAATAAAAGCCAATGGGGGAAGGGAGGCAGGATGAAGGGGGGCTGAAAACACAGAGACACTGAAAAGAAATCATATGAGTAAGGAAAGAATAAAGAGACCAAAAAGCAGGAGTGGATGTGAATAAGATGATAATTAAAAGGAAAGGGAGGGGTGTGTGGAATGCAAGAGGAGAATAAAAAGACTTTGTGATGATCTGTGATGATACCGTGGCTTTCTTCCAAGTCCGAAAGGCAAACGAGGCGATGATGTAATCATTTGTAATTGGTCGCGGTTGCTCGCTGGAGTTTGAGTGGCATTCTTGCGCAGCCAGTTAAAACGCCAGGACGTGACGGCGGCACTAGGCTGCAGGTCTTACATGCTCTGTTGGAGGAACCTCCTTCTCTCAGATGAAGAAGTCGCAGCTGGAAATGTAGAAAAAGGAAAAAAAAAACCCATTACACAGACACACACACATCATTGACCAATCAGATGAAGCCAGGGCCTTCAGTAGCCAGGCAGTGTTATAAAGGTAATTCATGTTTTAGGCAAACATTAGGATTTAGTTTTTACCTCAAAGGACGTGCACAAAGAGCGCAATGATGTAAACCTGGGATTGTCAGCGTGTCACGGAGTTTTCTTTGTCAGCCTTCCCTTATTGTTCACTGCTGGAACATATTGCGCCTGGGCATTCTGAAACGCTGGCTTCAAGCTTGTATTTGTGTTTTACAAATTTGGGCATTTCTAAATCACGCCATTAAAAAGAACACAGGAGACGACTTCTTTGCTTCTGTCTGTTGCACGGCAGGAATGGGAAATTTACATGTTTTGTTTTTTTTTTTTTGGTTAATGAGACAAAATGCAGATTCCAGGTCTGCTGGGGCCAGCAGAAAATCATCCAGCATGTTAAGTCACCTCAGCAACATCCAGCAGTGGAGAAAAACCTCAAATTCAGTGTGGTTTGGGGAATTTGAAGTATCTGCCATCAATCAAACCGGATTTGAATGGAAAATTCTGCAGTGGTTAATGATTAGCATGCGACTGGCAGGCTAATCTTGAGACTGTATAAATGTACAACAGTAAAACCATTTAAAACTAACTCACACACATTTAAAAAATAATGCGAGTAAAAAGGCTTTTTAAAAAATCAAAACATCCATCCATCTGTTTTCTACCACTGATCTGGGTCCAGGGTAACAGTCTAAGCAGAGGGACCTCCCTCTCCCCAGCCAAAGTCTTACGCATCCTCCCAAGGGGACACCCAGGCATTCCCAAGCCAGCTGAGAGAGACCGAATCGTTCTAGCATGTCCTGGATCTGCTTCGGGCTCTCTTCCTGGTAGGACCTGCCCTGAACACCTCACATAGCACACATTTAGGAGGCGTCCAAGTCAGATGCCCGGATCACCTCAGCTGGCTCCTTCCCGAGTCCCTTTCACACGAATCTTTTCCAGCTGAGGACCATGGCCTCGGACTTGGAGGTTCCTGCTGTAAACGGTCCCAGTGCGAGTTGGAGGCCACTGCTCAATAAAGAGAAAAGCGTGACATCACGTGTGTTTATGAGGCCACCGACGTGTACACCTTCTGCCCTTTATCTGGGCCTAAATTTTCTGTCCATAAAAGTTAAGAGCAGGAGCTCTGGCAGAGTCCAACACAGCCTGGGAATGGTTTTGACTTATTGCTGCACAGATTTGCTGCGCGCGGAGGATGCGGGAGCAGTGCGCGATTGCGCAAGAGGAAACGTTGCTGGCAGTGTGAACCAGTCTGTCTCTACAGTTACACAGCTCATAACTCCATACTTCTGAAGCCCCCCTACAACCCCAGGAGATACAGTCAGCCTTCTCCATCCTCCTCCAAGTTAACAAAACACATGCAGACAGCTTCAGTAAATAAAATGAAAAATGATGCATTAAACCATCCCACTCACCTATCTACGGCACATGAATGTCATGTTAAGAAAAAAATCCAGCAAAGACCTGACACAGAATCTTAGGGATTCAACTGCCTTTCAGTTGATCTGCTGTTCACCACAGCCGTTCTTAAGGAAGGGAAGCATGGAGAAAAGGCCGAGTTATGTCAAATTATGCAAGAACTAGACTGAAAATCAGTGGTGACAAGTCTTATGGAGTGATGAATCCAGATGTGAAATTTGTGGTTCAGATTGTCAGTATGTATGGAGCAGGCCAGGAGAGAGATACAGTCAGTGTCTACAGCCATCTGTAAAACACGGTGGAGGCTCCGTCATGGTATGGGGCTGCATTTCAGCCAGTAATGCTCTTATAAAAATTAATGTAATTATGAACACAGAAGAGATTTTGACGCACTGCGCAGAACCATCTGGAAATCATCTGATCTTAAAATGCTTAAAGAAACGACAAGAAAGCTTGCTTAAGAGAATTCAGGCTGTGTTGAAAAATAAAGGTGCTCGTATTGACTTTCAGGCCAGTTAAAATTGGGCTGTTTTTTTTTTTTTTTGCCTTATGTACTGTATTTATATTTATGTTTGCACATCAGCCATTGCACCCATTTCCCCATCAAAATATAAAGAAATAAGGGGCGGCTCGAGACTTTTGCACAGAACTGTTAATAATTTACGGCTGCTCTTCAGCTTCCTCACCCGGTCTCCAGTGCTGTTATACCTCCTGTTATTGTTGGTGGTTAATTTTGGCAGCTGAAGTTGAGTCAACGTAATGACTGAAGCACAGTATCTGGTGAAGCAGGCTCCAGCCGTGCCCCTTCGGCGCGGCTGTTTATTGGTGCTGCCCGTCTGTGTTCGGATTTGGCCTCTGCCAGCTGCTGTCTGCGCTCAGTCCAGCCACAATTACTCGCAGTCAGAAGAGACGGCTCCTTGTGGCCCATTGATGATCCTTGATCCGAGGTCAGCCCTAATTGGCTGGACTCCCTATCTGTCCCACAATAAGGGCCTTTCAGCGGGAGAGCTGTGATTAAGTTGTGGCTGTTTGGTTTTAGCTACACAAAGGGAGACTCTCCAAAACACTCAGTGGCTTCAAGTAGCCTAATTCAAAGCTTTATTGTTTACTCTGATGATCTCTTCAGCTGAGTCCGCACCAGCGAGCAGAAGAGGAGGAACTACGGGGTAGTTTTTCTGGCTTTAGGCTTGTAACGCTGTACTCTGGAGTTCTCAGGTTACTAAGTACAGCCGCGCACATGAATGAATATCTGGATGTTAGCGTCAACTGTACAGCAAAGCCACAAGCAACAGCAAATAGGACAATCGTAAATCGCTTTACAGGAACAAGTGGAAAGCAGTATAAAAATTAAAAATAACAGAATGTAAGAATAACATAAAACTATGAATAAATCTGCACAAAAAACAAAACCTGCAATGAAGAGTAGCATGAATAATATGGACCATTAAAGGAATATCTTATAAGGATTAACCATTTAAAATCCACATTGCATGCAAGCAGGACTGTCCCAAATGCTCGAGTAAACTGCCATGGTTTAGCCTTAAAAGCTCAGTCCTTTAGGACTAATGTCCTAAAGTGGACGTGCATAATCAGCAGTTAATTTAAGTGAGCGTTTTGAAAAGCAGTGCAGGGGCTTTGCTGTGTAGGTGAAGGTTAAACTGGAACCTGAGCAGAAAGGAAGGAAAAAGGTGGATTACAAAGTTCAGCACAGAAAACGTAGGAACTATGCATTTCGTTTTAATAGTTTTTATAAGGTGGAAGAGAAGTGCTTAAGAGCAAGGACTGATCGATGATGACGCCTAGATTATGCGATACGCAGCAGCCAGGGCTGCAACATCCAGAGTAATTTAATCAAAAGTTGCGAGTTCAATTTCAAACAGTGCATCAATTACAGCAGCTTATTACAGTTAAAGTTTGGTGTCCTCACTGCCTGTAATGATGCATTATTGTGGAGAGTGATGAGTAAATATCCCCCTGGAGCCTGCGGGTGGATGTTGAGGTGGTGGAGGGGTTGCACAGCAGGGAGTGATGCAGGGCAGCAGAGACACTGACATGTCAGAGAGGGAGGTGGGGAGTTATCAAGCCTACCCTGACCTTATGTTTTGGAGAAAGCCAAAAGGGACAGTTTTGGAAAAAATATAAATAGTTCCCAGATTGCCAATACTTGGGAGAACAATTTAAAAATTTGGGTTGAGGCTTGGGCCATCATTAAAGTCAACTTAGACCTCAGATGGTCAAATTGACCACCAAGTGGGGAAAGACTGTTTGGTATATGATGTGAGGAGATTGAGGCGTGAGCGGCTTGACTGACTGCCTGAATTATCACACAGGTGTTGCACAATTTTGATGAAATGAGAGGGAAAAATTGCAACATTTCTGTTTTTCCCAAGCATTTGAATCACCTGGACTCCAAAATCACATGCAAATGTGAGGACTGCTTTATTTCAGATTCATATTCTGTCTCACCGAAGTATTCGGTAACAGTTGTTCAGCTAGTGGGACGTTCCTCAGCTGTTAGAATCGGTGGGATTAAGGTTCGGGCAGAGGCGTGCATTGGCAAAATACAGTCGGTGGACCACTTCAGTCCAACTCGTGGTGTCATGAAAGGAAATTTAAACAGCAACCCACAAAAAAATCAGTAGAAGCTTTTAGTTTGAGCAGGGCACAAAAGCAGGCCCACCCACACATTCCTAAATACATGACTAGATCATACTAAATGGTCTTTTTCACAATAAAAAACATATCAGCCTCTTTTAATGACGTTTCTCATTCTGTGGATGGACTAATGTTCAGCTCAGCATAGCAACGCATGAACATGACCCTCTAGCAGAGGATAGTGAGTACTGTCACCAGCTGCAGTCCAACACCGCGTGGAGGTGGAGTCTGTCGCAAATCAGGCGGGAGTTTCAGCAGCAGCTGATCAGTCTGCAGGTAGGGGAGCACGAGGCTAGTTTAACTAGTTAGCAGGTGTTTGAACGTTCAAAGTAAGAAAGGTGGTCCACTTGTAAACTGATTTCTCAGTTGGATCAAATAATTATCCATCCGTCCATCCATCCATCCATTGCTGCTTGTTTGGCTTGTGGGGTCTAAGTGGAGATTCCCAGACCTCCCTCTCCTCCAGCTCCTCCAGTGGAACATGAAGGCGTTCCCAAGACAGTGGAGAGGTTTGGTCTCTCCAGCATGACCTGGGTGTGCCCTGGGGCCTCTTGCCCAGAACACCTCACTCTGTAGGAATACTGGTCAGATGCCCGAACCACTTCAGCTTGCTCCTTTTGATGTGGAGGACTGGTGGCTCTACTCTGAGCTCCTCCTAAGTGACCAGGCTCCTCACCTTATCTCTGAGGCTGAGCCCCAACCACCATCTGGAGGGAGCTTATTTCTACTGCTTGTATCCGCGTTCTCATTCTTTTGGTCACTACACAGAGCTCGTGACCATAGGTGTGGGTAGGAACGTAGATCACCCGGTAAATAGAAAGCTTCGCTTTTACGTTCAGCTCTTTTGTCACCTCAACACACCAGTGCTGTGTGGACTAAGTGGCAGTCAACAGTGGACGTTCTGGTGGTCTGATCCTCTGTCACCAAGGCTGGCACTAAAATAAAATAAAAAAACAACTAAATTACAAAATATACCTGGGAGGATTGAGGCTAATTTTAAAGCTGTCTGTCATGTCTACTAAAATAAATGCATTTTAATGCATTTCCTGAACCTTTTCTATTTTCTACGGTTTTTTTTTTTTCCAGTTTCTGCTCAGTTGGTAAATGTATGGCCCTTTGTTTGCTTTATCTACATCAGTCTGGTCCTCTGAGGAAAAAATATTGCCCTGGCCCGACTTAGGGGCAATGTAATGTTAGCCAGCCATGTCTGACGGTTGAATAATGTACTCTTTGACTGAGGAACCCCCACGCTGTGTTGAACCTGCTGGAAATATTTATCAGAGCGCCAAATGCTGAGTAGTCTGTCAAAGTAGTCCCTGGCCGATCCACGATTTCCTCCTGTTGGACTCAGGTTTGCGTTAAGCTATAGTGCACATTTTCTGAAATTAGAGATCTCCAAAGGGAAGCAGTGGACTGCTACCAACAAGACAACATAGGAGAGACAGAAATGACTTCCTTTGGTGGCTTCTCGTGGGAAGTCGTGGCCGCCCGCGCCCTTCTTGTTATTCGGATGAATGAAGATGCAGTACGAGAGAGATGGATGGAATAAAAAGAGATGGAGGAGGAAAGCGCAGATGGTGGAGATTGCAGATTGATGGAGGCAGCGGGTTAAAGATGGAGGAATTTCTCCGGACTCATCTGTTTGCCGGGGTTGGGTCAGGACAGGCGGTAGATGGATGTGAGGATGTAATGGCGACTGTGTCTGAAGAATGAGAGCTGCTGGCCTCGTCATCAGTCTGACTGTCCTGATGAAAGATGGAGTCCAGCTCAGCCTGCAGCAGACCGAGTAGGACCCTCCTACAAATAAAGACGCTGTCACAACCCATAGATTTGTTCCCATGTTAGATATATTAAGTACAGAGGACCATTTGGGGGGTAACTAACCTGCTCTTCCTCAGTTGAGTTTGGCCTGAAGCCCTTTAAAATAGGATTAGATCAGAACAGAGTCTTCTTGGAGTTATTTTTGCCCGTCTGATCCTTTTTTGCAGCATTCATGTCAGCCCCTTCTTCTGCTACTCCTGATGTTTCCCAGAATTGGGATGCTTGCAGGCATCATGACAACAAATGGCTGTGAAGATTTTGCTCTGTTTCTGCATTTTTCATTCTTTTTTTTGCCAAAATGTTTTTATTAAACTTTCAATGTTTTAGACGTTACACACACACACAAACAAAAACAATACAAAGTGCCTATCACAGTGTAAATGAGGTAGTGCAACCTGTCACACATCTTCATTAACAGCAATTATTAATGCAATATTCAAAACGTACAAATTTGTATATAGGTATATAAGAACCACAGTGTCCACTTCAGTCAGTCGTACTGTCCTCCGGCAAATTCAAGTGTTCAACATAAGAAATTAACAGGGCCCAAATGTTCTCAGACTGTTCTGTTTTGCCCTTCAGTACATATGCTATCTTCTCTAGTGGAAGAGCAGACATCGTCTGTCGGTCTGTGAACTTTCTTCCAAAGTAATCCTATACACCGTTTAGTATTAAGTATGCTGAGGTCTGTAAATGCTTGTTCATGTTTAGTATAGCTGTGTTTTTCTGGGTATAAACAAAACAAAAACAGCTTTGGGTCTTGAATTATTCGCTTAGAAATGATTTTCTCAGGTGTATCCCTTACGTCTTCCCACAGTGGTGTTATTTGTCTACAGTACCACATACAGTGAACCAGTGTTCCTCTACAGTCCATACATTTTGAGCACACGTCTGGTATATCCTTGCTCTACCTGTTGAGTTCTACTGGTGTCACATGTATACACATTAACTATTTGTATTGGATCATTTTAAGATGTGTATTTATAAATGGAGTGGGTGCTAGAGTACATGCATCCTGCCAATCTTCCTCTAACTGTAAGGATAAATCTCATTTCCAAGTTCTTAGTCTATCCAGGGAGCCCTCAGAAACATGAGACATCAATAAGCTATAGAACTGAGATATTGTACCTTTTCTTCTATTATCTTTTATCAGAATTTCCTCTAAAGATGATAGAGCAGGTTTTGCAACCGCGTTATTTTGACTTGTCCTTATAAAGCTTCTGAGCTGGAGGTATTTAAAGAAATGTTTCCTATCCAGATTAAATTTGTCTTGCAGTTCTTGAAAAGTCGGATTCTGGTAAATAAAGATCCTGGATCATTCTAAGACTTTTGACCTTCCATATTTTAAATGTTGCATCTGCTCTACCAGGTGGAAATAGTTGGTTCTGTTCTTCCATATAAAACGTACTAACATCTTAATTTGTGAGAAAAATTTCAAAACAAAAACAACATTTTTTGGGGGGGGGGGGCGCGATGGTGGCGCGACGGTAGCGCGCGGCCACTCCAGAACCAAGGTGGTGATTGCTCCCCTGTGATTGTCCATGTTTTGACCCAGTATTCGGGTGTTCGGATGTTGTGAACACCGGGACAGTGGTGTTCGTGTTCAAAAGTCGGAGGTTCGAGGACGGCCAGATGCCGTTGTAGCTCCGTCCACAGACGAGGCTAACTGGCGATCCGGTGGCGTTGCTTTTTCATGACCTGCCGGGCAGCGTCCGGGGAACCAACGTTTTTGGTTTCCGGGGGGCGTATCGTTGCAGGGCTGATGCTGCGGCTGGGCAATTTCTGGGGGCTCCGATCTCGGCTTGCTGTGTGGACCGGGCCTTCAGTCCTCAGCGTCACCTGATGCCGGTGGCCGGGGAAGAGGACGTCGTGGGTGGGGTGTTGTGCCGGGCCGGAGGCCGGCACTACCCTTGTACGGGGCACTGGGTCCTGGGGGAACGCTATTTCGTTTCACTGTGTATTTATATGGCGTTGAAATGACAACAAAGCAATCCAATCCAATCCAACATTACCTACAAATAAACAACAAGAACAACGCCGGCTCCCATCATTCACTTCAAAGAGCCGGCTCTTTGTACCGGCTCGTTCGCGACCGGCACATCACTACTTTCCATATCCACTGTATCCAGGGCTACTTACTGATTAAACAGCTCATCTTATATGACACACCTGGGTAATAAGAAGCCCCTGTCACTTGTCACGTTCTGATATGTTGGCTCACTTGAAAGCCTGGGTGGTTTGATCCAGTACGTGTTCTGTTTTATGCTGTTTAGACGTAAATGCCAGGGAGTAAAAGCTATAACTTCTGATCTTGCTTCTCTATACTAGGATATCCATAATAAACCGGGTTCATCTGTAGTATTGTTTTGTGCCGCAGCTGCCGTTCCAGTTGCATCCAGTGCACATGTGGACTCCATGGGCCACATTTTGAAAGCAGACTGGTTTGGGACAAAACCTTTTGTGCACTCATTTATTGTGTAATATCCTGCTGCATGTCGGAGAAACATTTTTCCTTTTAGCACTGAAGCAGTGTCATTGTGTCCACGTGTAGGTCCCTCAGATCGCAGCTTGTCAAATGGTGTTGTGCAGCGTTTAGAGGATCTGTAAAGTGTCATTGTGGGTTGAATGACATGTCAGCATTTTCTGCTTTAACAACGTACTTTTAGCAAACCAGCGAGCTGCAGGTATGAATCACTCAAAGCACCCATTCTCCCATTGTATGACTGTGTGGGTGACAGGTCACGCTTTTGTCGCTGAATACCAGGCATTAACCCGGGGAGAGGCCCCCAAACAACCACGCATACATATTCATCCACAGCACTCTGACAGACACGGATTGTCTCTGATTGGTTTCATCACTTCTGACATGTCACTGTTACAGTAGAAAGCCTTTAGTTTGTACTGTTTCCTCCTGGAAGGCAACCAAACCCAAAGTCGTGAACTAAGCATGTCTACACTTTGTGTTGTATACCTTTGACAGATTCTGCTTCTCACGTTTTGTTATGGAAATAATAATAAAAAGGCGAGTATCGCTTGGTGGCACAAAACATGGTCCTTCCAGATATTTTATTAGCCAGGGTTGTTATGTGTTTGGTGAACTCAGCTGCATACAATATGCATCGAAATTTCAAGAGCAAATGACAAAGCTTGGAGAGGTGTAATTTTGGGGAAATGTGTCAAGAACCCGTTCAGCGTGGGCTACCAGAACCAGAAGCACATAACTAAATCTATATGGAGTTGGTCCCCCTTTGCAGCTAGAACAGCTTCCACTCTTCTGGGAAGGCTTTCTACAAGATGCTGGAGTGTGTCTGCGGAAATTTTTACACATTCATCCAGAAGAGCATTTGTGAGGTCAGACGCTGATCTTAGATGAGTGGGCTCACATCCAGTGGGGTTGAGGTCAGGGCTCTGTGTGGGCCAGTTAAGTTCTTCCACACCGAGCTCCTCCCACCATGCCTTTATGAATGTTATTTTCTGGAACAGAAAAGGGACTTCCCCAAACTGTTCCCATAAACGTAGTCTGTCTCTCAGTAAGTTGAAGCATTAAGATTTCCCTACACTGGAACTAAGGGGCCCAGGCCAACCCCAGAAGAAAGCTATCGCTGGCACAGTGCAGTCAAGCAGGAAAAGTTCTCCTGGCATTCACTAAACCCAGACTGATCCATCAGACTGCCAGAGACTCCACAGAACACATTTCCACTACTTGAGAGTCAGGTGGCAGCGTGCTTTATACCACTCTATCTGACTCTTGGTGATGTAAGTTTTGCATGAACCTACTCAGCCATAGAAACCCATGCAGTGAGGCTCGCCAAGCACGTGTTTTTGTGCTTACTTTAACGCCAGAGGAGGTAACTCTGGAGTTACTAAGTCAGCAGTGTTGATGACTTTTTGTCCACTGTGCACCCCAGCACTCAGCAACCCCGCTCTGTAACTTTATGTGGTCTGTCCCTTCATGGCTGTGCTTCCTAAATGCTTCCACTGTGCACTAATAGCACTTACAGCTGATAGTGGAATATCCAGGAGGGAAGAAACTTCACCTGACGCTGGAATTCAGTGAGCTCTTTAGAACCACCCATTCTTTCACCAATGTTTGCTGCTGGCTTTTATACAGCTGTGGCAATAAGACTCCAGATCCAGTGTGTAACATCGTAAGTTCACCAGATATATGGCTCTTTGAACTGTGGGGGAAGAGCAGTGGGGCACCATGTGGCGATGGTGCTCTGTGAGCCCACTGAGACAAAGGACGCTGCAGTGCCGAGCTGGGTGCATTTCAAATCAGAGCGAGGACATGGTACTTATTTAGTAATGCAGCGAGAATAATGCCACACTGGGTTTACACATGTATGTGAGTGCGCACACGCTGGCGTTTCATGAAAGACATTGTCCTGTTGAGCTGATAATTAAGTGGCCACTTGGCTCGTCCAGCTCAAATCAAATCTGTCTGTGTTTTCAGGCTCAGTGAACTCAGATGAATTTAAACTCGATATAAAATTATGCATGATCGAATTCGTCGTTATGGCTGGATCACCATCAGGGAGTGCTGAAACTCTCGGAGAACTCCCCAGTGTGTCAATTAGTCTGTGATAAATGATTCACAATGGGCAGTAGTAGGTACACCTGTCGAACTGCTCATTAACATAACTGTCTAATCAACCAATCACCTGGCAGCAACTCAACGCATTTAGGCATGTAGATGTGGTCATCTCTAGGGTTTACTGAGCATGGTCCAAAAATGAGAAATTAATTAACCCCCTTTTGCCGCCAGATATGTCTGTGGCAGAGATTCAACAAGGCCCTGGAAACATGCCTAGGAGATTTTGCTCCATATTGACATGACAGCATCAGTCTGTACCAATACCTGTAAAATTACACAATTCTCAATACCAAGTTTAGTAAAAACCACAAAAAATGTATCTTCAGCCACCCCTGATATTCTCCTCAAGGGGTCGCCACAGCAGATGAACCTGCATTAGTAATTTTAGCCGAGGTTTTACGCCGACCCTCCGTGGTGAGAGGGGCTTGCTCACATTCAGTCGCTTAAGTGACCTTTGTTCCCCGTTCTGCTGTTTGGTTTGAACTTCAGCAGGTCATCTTACCAGAATGCACTGAGGTGCTGCCATGTGATTGGCTGATTAGATAGTTGCGTTCACCAGCATTTGAATGGGTATGCCTAATGAAGTGGGTGACGCTGTAGTTTTGTCTGAAATCCATCCCTGCTAACAGCAGCCTTGTCTGTGGGCCTCAGGAGTTTCACGTTCATAAGCGAATCATACAGACAGACACAAAAACACATCGAGAAGCCCACTTATGATGGATGAGCAAATCTTACCAAGGGTCACCGAGTCTGTCTCTGGGCCATGTGTGCTATTAGATCTAGCTGTGATTAAACATTAGGAGCTATTTTCTATCTCTCACTCTCTGTTGCTCTCGCTCTAATCTTCCTCTCGCTCATCACCGCTCCCTCGCTCCCCAAATACGCCCTGGCTAATTCATCACCCAGCTCAAAGCCCATTTTAGCTCTCGCCATGTGTATTCTGGGATCCTCACTTGGCTCAGAGAGACAGATGAAAGAGGAAGAGTTGAAGAGAGGGGTCCATCCCTGAGGAGGAGTGTGACCATTGTAAAAGATGCTCTACATCGGCTCTCGTCTCCTTTCTTTCACTTTCTTTATTATTCCACATTCTCCGTGTTTGCTTCCTTTCTTCATGTCCTCTTTCTTTGCTCTTCCTCTTCTCTAGGCTCTTGC
Organism: Etroplus canarensis; assembly: GCA_015106775.1. Taxonomy (NCBI): domain Eukaryota; kingdom Metazoa; phylum Chordata; class Actinopteri; order Cichliformes; family Cichlidae; genus Etroplus; species Etroplus canarensis. The sequence goes on from VUQH01001313.1 coordinate 30,745, forward strand.
TTCTTCTGTTAGGCTCATTGTTTCACAGTGTGCCCATAATTACTGTTGACACGCAGCTCAGTGTGTGACCGCTGTTGAAATGTCCTGTAGTTTGGGGGATTAGATTTAATGCTCCAAAACACTTTCTACGCTAAAACGTGAAAAGAGTTTGGAAAGATTTTACAGGGTATTTCTCATGTTTTGCACTCAAGGTAAAGTCTGCTGTTTGGGATGCTGATGAAAAGCTGGATCCGGCAAAATATAGCATACTTTGGGCAATGGAGCACATCAGTGGTTTTTACACAAAGGTGAGCACAGATGGTAAATCAGAGTAATTTGGTCATTTACTTTATAATGCTGCACATCTGCACAGATGCTAACTGATCTCAGCGCAGTGAAAGCAAAACCATGAGCAGCTTGTCTCCTTTCAGCCTCAGATCAAAGAACAGAAATTTAGCCACAATGTGAAAACAACCAGAATGAGCTGCTGGCCTCTCAGTTTGCCCATGAAAATGACAGAAACTGTAGATTCTAATGGCTCTGAGTCAAGCAGAGTCAAGCTTGCTGCCATAAACAATAACTAACTGCAGCCACAAGATGGCAAGAATTTATTGAATGGCTACATACAGGCAATGGGACATTCTTTATGGGACAGAACACTGTTTGAGATGTAAGGAGAGCGATCACTCGAGCTTTGGTTGATTTTAGCTGTCTATTTTTAGATTTCACCTGGAAAGCCCTGCTTGCCCTGATCAAACACCACTAGAGCAAATGTTTTCACATTATTTGAGTTTTATATATATGTTTTAATATAACTAATATAATTTTTCTGTTCAAGCCTGATCTTTGAATTAGACAGTAAATAGTTAAAATGGCTAATTCATGGCGCTTAATGTAAAGCCAACTTTTCAAAATCAGGGGGCCACTTTTATTATTCAGTTGACCAGTTGTTTCTTGTTCACCACAGGCTCTATCACTTCAACAATAGATCACTGACCATATTTTCCTTCTTCAACCACTTATATGTTTAAAAACTCCTTGAAAAGATCAGCTCTGATTTCTTACTTTTTTGTGTTGGGGCAGCATGATGGTAGAGTGGGTAGCGCTGCCACCTCACAGTCAGAAGGTTTCCTGGTTTGAGCCCTGCCAGGAGTATTTCTGTGTGAAGTTTTTGTCTGTGTGGGCTTCCTCTGGGTACCCCAGCTTCCTCCCAAAGACTTGCATGTTAGGTTAGTTGGTGAGTGTAAATTGTCCGTGAATGTGAGGTAGATGCAGTACTTGAAGTGTGAAGAATAAAGTGCTGTATGAATGTATGCTTAGCTCTCTGGAGTCTAGGGTATAATTGGCCGTTTTTGACTCCTTCTGATCTGACCTTTTTATTTGACCTTAAGAACTTTATCTCGTCTTGTTTGGTGTCATTTTTTTCAGAACAGCCTCACTGTGTAACTTTACAGTTATTTTTTTTTTTCATTTAGACATACTGTATTAAAACACTGGAACGAGAATGACACAAAAACAGGAAATCCAAGCAGGAAAAAGTTTGATTTTTTTTACTCTGAAAATTATAAACATGTTTAACTAACCTTTTTTATAACTTGAATGAAAATATAAATTGTAAATTTCAAAAACTTATGTATATATATGTAGCAAATATAACAACAAAGTTAGAACAACTTTTTACATTAAAATGCAGGACATGTCTCAGGCGTTTTTTGTACAACTATTTACAAAACAATCAGGTGACACAATTAGATGAAACACAAAAGAAAAACAGCTTGTGTCTAACATAACACACAGGGACACACCACAACACACAGGGACACACCACAACACACAGGGACACAACACACAGGGACACATCACAACACACAGGGACACACCACAACACACAAGGACACATCACAACACACAGGGACACAACACACAGGGACACATCACAACACACAGGGACACACCACAACACACAAGGACACATCACAACACACAGGGACGCACCACGCAGGGACACATCACACGGGGACACACCACAACACACGGGGACACACAGGGACACATCACAATGTCACAAATCTCTCACATCTCAAAACTTAAACCTCTCTCTTTCTTTCTCCTTGGGGAGTTGCTGGAGTTTTGTGCAGCGTGACCAGTGACGCAGGAAGGAGACGCAGTATGACTGTGTGAGGTTTGTTTATATGCGCAGGTGTTTGTGTTTTTGTTTAATATGACTGTGTTGTGATTTTCTGACTGTGTATATTAAAGGTCTTGTTAAAGGTCAAAGGTCTCTGTCTCTCTCTCTCTCTCTCTCTCTCTCTGTCTCTCTCTGTCTCTCTCTCTCTTCCTCTCGGTCAACTGGTCAAAATGTGATCGTTTTTTACTTGGGGAGTGGAATGGCAAGGTGCAACCAACTTTACCGGCTGGGCTGCAGTGGAACAGAGAGGGGCTCAAGTGTCTGGGTGTGTTTCTG
>VUQH01001317.1:0-16374 GCA_015106775.1 Etroplus canarensis
TAAATAAAATAACAAAATAAAATTAAAATATCAAACTGGTACAACAGTTACAGCTTGCATTACACACACACACACACACACACACACACGCACCTATGCTTGTGTGTGTGTGTAATCGAGTAAAAACAAATTTAAAAAAGAAGTATAAAGTATTATTTCTAAATTAAATGGGGTTTGGCTTTGGAAAACAATTAAATTGCGGAGTTCAAAGGCCGAGGTCATTGCTCTTTGACTACTGAAGTGTGTTATTTTTAAGGCCAAATGGGTGTCAGGGAGTGCACAAGAGATTATCACAGTCAGAGTGAGACCACCTGCACAGCCACTATATGGATTGTGCATACAAGCACAAGATACAAGACCAGATGAATATTAAATAAAGGAATACACACATGCAGAATCACCCTCAGTGTAAGTAATGGTTAGGCTTGTGCATTTTCTAAAGTACAGCTTCAAATGTGTTCTAAAAATCCCTTCTGCATTTGCAAGTTTCAGGAAGTTTAGTCTATTTTTCTCTTACCTCCAGAAACAGCATCTCTCTTTCCACCCTTCGAATAAAGCCCTCATTCACTTCCACAAATCCCTGGTTGTGCAGCTCTCCAGCTCTTTACATGTCTGCAGCATCAATCTCAGCGGATCCACATCCTAATCAGATCCAGATCCCACTCAGTCAGGAAGTGTCCCACGCCAAAGTCCCAGTCTTCAACATCAACTATAAGGAGAGTCTAAAAAGAGAGCAGCTCTCACACCGCAGCTGGGTAGTGACTCATTTAGCTATCCAAAATTTTTAAGGTCCAGTAAGCAAGGAGCGAGGGCAGAGAGACAACGTCTCTATCTGAAGTGTCTCTGATCCCACTGTGAGTGAGCTCTTGGGGCAGCCAAACCTTGTCAGTCCCTCCCTCATTCCTCCCGCCTGCCACTACACTTCAATCACACACACACACACACACACACATATACACTTCAGAGTCAACAGCCCCCTCCCTATTGCTATACCCCTTTCTTCTGACACCAAGCCTCCCACCCTGCACCCCACTCCTCTCCACCACACTGGTTGAAGGATTCCTGAGAGCCAGATGACATGTCCACTTTCCTCTCTCACACTTTCTCTTTGTCCCCATCAGTCTCCTTTTTTTTTGAAAACGTGTTGTTCTACAAGCTGGACAACTGTTCATGTTCATTCTGCCACTTCTAACTTACAGAGGAAGAGTTGCCTTTCTTTTGAAGGCAGCCACAGAAGTCTAAAATACAATATATTTTCCCCTTATATTGAAATACATGTAAACAATATATGATTTTGATACATTTCCTTCCTCTTCACTTCCCACCTAAAGACTAAAACTCTATTTATAATGCATGTGACTGCCTGCTTTCACCCTGACTGTCTTTAAAAGGTTCCTGGGGACATCCACTTTGATGCATCTTGTGCCATTTGCTCTAATAATGTTACATTAATTTGTCCTCATCTGTAGATTAGATCATGTGGGAGGGGTACCGTAGCCCAGCTGCTCCATTACCTTAGCAACAAACACTGGTAACGTGTGTTCAAACATGGGCAAAATTATAGTACTTAAAATGTTTAATCATAAATGTTCTTTGATGAAAATGAAGTACCACTGATGAAACAAACTTGAGACCAATTATTTTACTTTTAAACAATTCATTTAAACTTATATTAAATGATTCCACAGTGTAGTGCTTTAACATTTGCCTCACAAGTGAAAGGTCACTGGTTTGCAACTGGGAGGAGACCCAAGACAAGCACTGGGGGTCACAAGCCAGTGAACTCCTAGTGCTGGTCTCAAGCTCAGATAAATGAGAGGGTTGGGTCAGGAGGGGCATCTGGTGCAAAAATCTGTGACAAATCACATATGCGAATTAATCTGTTGTGGCAACCCACTGGGTAGGGACAAAAGGGAGTAGCTGGAAGTACTGTGTTTTTTCTTTCAAGATTCTGCCCTGGACCCATACATGGAGGTGGACCAGGGGCCAGAGAGACATCACTCCCTGAGCATTGCGGTGGTGCCCTTGAGCAAGGCACCGAACCCCCAACATTGCTCTCTGGTGCCTGCAATGGCAGCCTTGCTGGCTGACCTCCCTCACCGCATGCTGCAAGTAATAGTGTGTGTGCATTTGTGTGTGTGTGCGTGTGTGTGTGTGTGTGTGTGTGTGAACTCAATTTGTCGGTGTGTCGGCAATTCAAATTTCCCCAGTTGGGGATTAATAAAGTGGTTTGTTTGTTTCTTTCATTTAAAACTATAGTAACCTATTTTGACCACAATAGGCAGCAATGACAAATCATAAACAGCTAAAAAAAAAATTACCTTCGGGTTCTCCCTTGCATATTTCCAAAAGGGGTCACCACAGGGGATTAATCTGCATTGATAATTTGGCATGGTTTTACACCAGATGCCCTTCCTAACGCAACCCTCCATGGTGAGAGGGGCTTGTGTCCCCACCTGTTATCAAACCAGGGACATTTAGTTTATAAGGCAAATGTGTAAACCACTACAGTATGGGGGACACTGTAAACACCACTGATATACCATATTAATCTCACTCCAACTTTTGATTTAATGGGTTCAATCACAAAATAGTTAACTAGTGGCCCGTAGGCCACAGCCGGCCTGCCAGAGCATTCCATCTGGCCCCCAGAATATTACTGAAATTCAGAAATAGTCTAATGAGGGGGAAAAAGCTCCTATGTGTGTATGTGTGTGTGTGTGTGTATGTATATATATTTCAATTCAAATGAAACAAATGCCTTCCTTCCTTTCCTGCCTGCCTTTAGTGACAGTGACAATTTAGTTGCAAATAGGCACATGGGTAAAGCTGGCACTAACAACACATACTTATCAGTCCATCAGTCCATTTTTCATTAAAACTGTGGTTTTCTGCATCTCTTAAGGCTCTTTGAGAGTGCTATTTTTCATGCTTCTGAAGCTTTTCTCCTACCAATGTTCTCCACAAACTATGACACTGCATGTGACAGTAATGGACAGCTTGACAGCCTCATAAATACGAAGCCTAAAGTATTGCAATCATCCCCTAGTGGAGATATATATATAAAAACTTTGTATACAATATTATCCAATATTGTTAATATTAACAATATTAATTTTATTTTATTTTACAAGACATATTTTACAATTCAGTGTCTGCTGAGAAAAATTCTAGCCCTTGAACAAATGTAGTTGATGACCCCCTTCCCTATGCCATGTGGATATGACTTTTAGCTGCTCCCTTATATTCTCCACCAAGGGGTCGCCACAGGGGATTAACCCTGCATTGGTAATTTGGCAGAGATTTTACGCTAGATGCCCTTCCTGATGCAACCCTCCATGGTGAGGGGCTTGTATCCCCACCTGGAATCAAACCAGGGACCTTCCACTTGTAAGGTGAACGTGCAAACCATTACGCCTACAGGGGACATGTCTAGCTTAAAAACATTAACCGGGGACAAACATTTCTGTAATTTTATTTATTTATTTTTTATTTATGTTAGAATAGAAAGGGTCATGATGGTAGCTTTAGATTCGTTTTAGCACGTATTCAGTTGCAGTAAAATGCCTGTAAAGCACAATAATATTTTTTCAATTTGAATTCTGACATTTAATCGACATATTTGTAAAAACTAAAACAAAATGTGCTTTTTTGACTTTAAGTAGATATGAATCCTTATTAGCCTTTTAGCTCGATTCACTCCTATTAATTGAGCACTACATTATCTGCGCCCTGCAGGTGAATTTTGGCTTTAATTTGACCTGGCTAACATGTTAACCTACATCCAACAGACACAGAGGAACATTAGTATTAATTTTCGAGTCATTGTCAATGTCAAGCCCAGTGCCCACATTCCTTTTGGCGTAGTTTTTGGTCTACAGCAAGCCTTGAGAATGTTATCTTGCTCTAAATACTAAAAAGCAAAACAAAGCTCCTTTAAAGCTTCTTAAATCTGACATGAGTTATTGAGCTCCTCACCATGAGTGACCCTCTTTCACATATAAGTACTCAAGTAGTCCACTTTTTGCGTGATAAAAAGATAACAGCAACTTTAAACCATTGTGTACGAACATATTGACACCTGTCAAACTCTCTGTATTAAAGGTGTTAAAATCATTTAAAAACAGCTAATCCATTACAAATCTCCTTGTGTCTTGCTAGTGTCTCTTCAGTTAAACGTTGACCTTGTTTCCTCAAAAGTCTCAACTCATCCATCTCATGAAATTCTCACGCAGAGGATCTGTCTGCTCACCCCTACACTGACATCACCGCCTCCTTCCTATTTTGGAGATGTGAAAGGAGAGGGGTGCCCCTGTTCTCATCTGTCACTTCACAATGACTTCATTGTCAAAAGACACTTCACTTTAAGGAACTCCTAACAATTCAGCAGAACTAGGTGTAAAGAGCTTAGGTCCAGCGCCACAAGATGACACCTGCATTAGTAATGACCAAATATGAAAAGTTGTGCTTATTGTCCTGGGAAGAAAATGCATCAAACCAACACAGAAGAACAATCTGTATGCAAACAGAATCCACTGGATGTGCCTCGGGTAATTTTATGGGATTATTTGGACAAGCTCGGCATCATCCGTCATTGTGAAAGGCTGAAAAGCAGCGATGGCTTCATTTAAAGAGTCAAAAATGACAAATGAGTTTACTCGATTGTCCAGCAGACAAAGACGCCTTCTCCTGTGACGGCCCTACAAAGTTACTTGCAGTGAGGGCAAAAGAGCTGTTTGTCATATGTCGGATTACCTGTTACAAATGAGAAATGACTCAGTTAGCTAATTAGCTTAGGAGATAGAGATAGAGAATGGGATTCTCTGTATGCTTAGAGATGGAACTGTCTATGTGCTTTGCCAACACAGCCTTCTTTCCTGGCATACCAGCACATATTTGAAATTGAGAAAAGAGACAGCAGAGCTTAGCAGTCCAGTCAGTGGGTAAACCTTTCGGAAAAGCTCTTAGGTTTTCCAGGAGTCTTGGCACCACTCTGCAAAAGCCACTTTGTATCTGACCCTTGGAGAGATGTGCATTAAGTTTCCAAAGATATTTATCTGGATATGCATTTCAAGAGGTCAGCAAATCTTATTTCAGGTAGACAGGTAGAAGAGATCCTATTTTTGTGACAGACAGGAACTTAATTCAGATAATGAAAACAGCCAATGAGTGGGTGAGGAATGCTCCTGTTTGAATTGAGGACAGGTCTGAGAATGAGTTGCTTTATCCCAGACAATAGACAAATATCTGCCTTTCAGACAGGGCCTGGGCTTGTGGCCAGAGACCTATGGTTCTTTCGAAAACACAAGAGGACAGTTGACCTCTTGTGACCATCTCCTCCTCCTTGTCCTAGAGAGAAATGAGGGTATGATGGTGCAGAAAGTTTCTCAAATTTTTTAAAAAGAATTTTTATAATTAATCTTGTAGGTTTTAGTTTATCTGTGATCTTTTTAGAATTTTCACTGGGATTTAAACCTGTAGGACCTTAAGAGCAAATCTCAGAAGCACATGAACTTTGTCTTAATAAGACAAAAAAACATCATGTTTTTGTCAGCATAAAATAATGAATTCTGCAGCTTTGCTGGGTCACAATAACTTTTTAATGGTTTTTAGTCATTAAAAGGCAAATATGTCATGTTATAGCACTCTGCAAAGTGAAAGGACACATGCTAAATAGGCCCAGGCTTCACCGGGAACTTACTAATGGAGGGTTTATGCTGTGACATCTGACCTCAGCATACAGTGCATGAGCACAAATGTGTGAAAATCACACAGAGTTGTGATTTCATTTAAAATCAATCCTTTATAATGTCATAAAATACAAGTACTCTGTTTTTCAGCATCACGTTACTTTTCAAAAACAGATAAAGACAGAACTTTTTCCCAGCTTATTCCTTCAACAGGTAAAACCGACTGATTTTAAACGAGAACTGACTAGAACACAAGTTCTTGATTCTTTTACACACATTTGGCTGATATCCAGTAACATTACTATCTCAAAATATCAGTCTAAATTCAGTGAAGTCAAAAGCAATTTGGACAGAAACCTCTTGGTCAGGTCTCAAAGGACTTTGTGAGCAGTTTTCTTTCCTTGGCATGAGCTTTAGGCCAGAGTTCAGACAAGATCTACAGGCCTTTTCTAAACTTGAAATCCAAGAGTCTAGACTACACACTGGCTGCGCTCAAACACACACACAGTACACTTCCTTGCTCCTTCTGGCTGCACATTTTTTATCTATCAATTGGAACACAACTTGGCTGGTAATTCAGCCTTTTCATGACCTTTACTTTAGAGTGAAGGGTTACCAAGAAAACGGCACTCCATTGCAACAGGGCTCTTCTCTATTTTCATTTACAACAGTCATTCACACCTGCACTCTGTCAGTAGGGTTTCATCCCCAAGGGGTAACACTTTACCAGATCCCTTAGAATGTTAATATCAGGGGAAATCGCCCTTTGGTTGTTCAAAACAGAAATGAGCAAGGACAGTAACATGTCTGAACTTGTTGCAGGACAGGTTGTCATAAAAGCCAAACTCAGACAGAGCATGGAGACCATTCCTGATGTTAAAGTAGCGTAAAAAGCAAATACACGATGAAATATACAAGATCGAGCAAATAGCTCTCTGGGATTAAAGCAGACATTGGCTTTTAAAGCAAGAACTATGACTTTCAAAGGTTTTTCTCTTGAATGGCAACTTTCAGTGCTAATCTATCCTTATTATTTTAACTTCCCCATATTCCCAGTGAGGAGATGGGGTCAGACAGTTTTCTTTCAAAGAAGTGCTTAGCAGTATGTCAAACTGATACCTTGAGGAAGACATTCAACTACTTTCTACTCACTGACTGCTTAAAGAAAAGATCCTAACACAACAAACTGACAGGCGCAGATAAATAAATCAGATTATGAAAGTGAAACATATTTTATGCTTAAGAACTTTCCTCTTTTACGTTCTTCACCAACACCCAAGAGACAAACCCCTCTCTCTTATTTGACTTGAAAAATTAAGCATTTACCTGGTGTCCCAAGTAGTTTAGTGGTTTACACATTTGCCTTATAAAGTAAAAGTCCCTGGTTCAATTCCAGGTGGGCCACAAGCTCCTCTCACCATGGAGGGTTGCATCAGGAAGGCCATCTGGTGTAAAACCTGTCAAATTACCAATGCAGATTAATCCCCTGTGGTGACCCATTCTGGAGAATATAAGGGAGCAGCCGAAGGTATGTCATACCTGTTTTGACTCAAATCAGTAATTTTTAGCTTAAGCAATATGGAAAATGGTTGAAAGCTTAGATGCACATTCAGACCTGTGCAATTCACATCCGCCATTTATTTCTATTCATGTTGACAGATGTCTCTCAGCAGCATTTAACACCAGGAAATGGATCTTTAGCCCTTACTAACAAGGCCCACCAACCCAACTTCGTGCTGCAAATCAGGTTTCAGGGGTTTTGAACACACACACACACACCTACCCCCGCATTAAATTAAGTTTCTAGTCGTAAAACCCTCTGCTGAGATTTGCTAACCACTCCAAGGTGTTACATACACACCTTAGGGACAATAGAGCTGGCAACAAAAGTGCTATAAAATGCTGGGATTTGTCACCTGTGATGGCAGCATTGGTAGGCATTGTGTTTGAAAGCTGCTCTGGGTTTCAGGGCCCGACTTTTACAAAATAAAATTCACAGCGGAAAAGTTTACATGTTGCTCTGATTTGGAGGATGGCGGTGTTGCTTGGTTTTTCACTGCCTTTTCATGTAGTCATCTAAATCCTAACTTTTCTGTGAGGTGGTTCAATACTGAGAGGTAAAAGACTGGCTAAAAATTTTGCACTGATATTCTGGGTTTCCAGCCCAATATCGGCAGTGACTATCCCAACTTCTCCTCTAGTTTCATTAATTGGTAAGAGTTTTGATTTCTTTAATGTTTCAGTTTATGCAAAATAAACCCACTCTTTGCTGTTTTTAATGTTCATCAGAAACATGCTAAACAATGACACAGAACATGGCAATACACTTGGATAACATGAGAAAGTTTGCTTTGCCACTGAGAGCATGCTTTGTTAGAAATTACCATTGTGGTTGAGGCATGTGTGGCTAGGAACACCTTCAAAAAACTGCTAGTACGGCTTTTAGGCTTGTTTATTTAAGGATTATTTAAGCTTTTTATGGTTTATTTAAGGACAGTAAAGATTTTAGTATGGCATAAGTGAAATATCACTTTACCTTTTACTTACTTTGCCAAAACATTATGTCTGCTCTACCCAGTTCAGTTGGGTTGAGCTGCTGATACACCATTTTATGCATATCTAATTTCCCATTACTCAATTCACATCTATTATGATTCCACCAATCAACCCCATGCAGCTCTATTCAAGCTGACAGACGGCCCCTGGCAGCTTTTTACACCTGTAAATGGCTCTCTAGCCCTCACCAACATGAATAAAACTATACCAGACGTTTTTGTGTATTCGTTGATGAGACAGAGAACTTTGGCCCATGGAGCTTTTATCTTCAAAAAAGTACCAGTTCCAGGTACAATTTGTTTATTTTTTTTTCCAAAATACAGATTGTGGATATATTGGGTAACAGATGTTGGAAATGGAGCTGCCAGATAGGATTTAAAGAGGAAGACCACAGAGAAGGTTCATGGATATAGTGAAGGAGGACATGCAGGGGGTTGGTGTGAGGGAAGAGGAAGAAAGGAACAGAATCAGAATCAGATGAGATGGAGGCAGATGAGCTGCTGCGTCAACCGCTAAAGGGAGCAGCCAAAAGAAGAAGACTTTAAAAGTCAAGTGACTATTTGGGATTGAATTTGACTTCAGCAGACTTCAGTCACCAGTGTATAGGCACGAGGGGCCTTTTAATTGTATTCACACTCTTCCCAATGATATTTTATTTTGGGTTAATCTTCGCAATATGAAAATAATCACTGCTTCAATACTGCTACTGTTCGGCTTCATATTTGTATTTGTCAATCTTTAATATACTGTAGATGCTGCCTATATCCCTGCATATGTATCCAATTATTCTAACATTCAAGAGGGTTCTCTGCAAATCTCTTCGCTATTCACAGGCTGATTGTGTTATTACTTAAATTATCTACTGAGCATGGTTTGGAAGTGGGCTATTTCAGGGATAAAATACATTTGTTAAAAACAGTAGAGGCTTCCAAGGTTATTCCCACTTTCTTTTTTCATCATTTCTCATTTAAACTGCTCATTATGTCTCTTTACCTGAATCCAGCTGTCCCTGTAGGCTAAAATGTCTTGCCAAGCCAAAATATCCACTTGGATGCAAACTGTTTAATCAGACTATTGAAGGGTTATATGGTCACTTTGGAATTACAATAGTTAATAGATGATTACTCTGCAATAAATAAATAAATACATAAAGATAGCTTGTAATGTTTTCTAATGTGCAATATCTGCTCTACAGCTATATTAAAAGGTCACTATACATCACTGTATTGATTGTTGTACCTATAACAAAACAACACTCTAAAAACCTGCAGTATCTCAATTACCAAGGGTTTATCCAGTGGCTCATTGTCACTAAAATAACTACTGTTTCTATGGTGCATGCTTTAGTAACACCACAGGAAAGTGATATTTCAAGTCACAGCTACAGAAAATACATGGTGTTAGCATAAACAGCAGTATACAGTGTAAAGAGCACTTTATTAGTATTAATAGTTTTGTTCAGCACATCTGAGATGAAGTTTATGTGTTAAATATAATGAAATCTTCCTATTTTCGTCATTTTGTCAGGCAGCACAGGTGGGCCTAGTCATAATATATGGACATAAGTATTGGGCCACACCTCTTCATCATTGAATTCAGGTGCTTCAATCAGTACCATTGCCACAGGTGTATAAAATCAAGCACCTAGCCTGGCAGTCTGTCTTTGCAAACATTTGTGAAAGACATTTTAAAGAACTCACTGAATGTGAATGTGTTACTGTAACAGGATTCCAACATTGCAACAAGTCAAGTTTGTGAAATTTATTCCATCCTAGACATTTTATTGTCAACTCTAAGTTTTAATATTGCAAAGTTGAAGTATTTAGGAACCACAGCAACTCAGCCATGAAGTGGATGACCATGTAAAGCTGTAGAGCGGGATCACCAAGTGCTGTGGTGCATAGCGTGGACACAGACACGTTCCAAAATCTTGCAGAAAGCCTTCTCCAGAAAACTGGAAGATGTTATAGCTGCAATGGGGAGACCAACTCCATACTAATGTCTATGCATTTAGAATCATGAAAGCTTCTAAAGTAGGTGGAATGTGTAGGTGGCCCAATACTTTTGTCCATATAGCGCATTTTTGCTATTGTATAATGGTCAGCGGAGAAAAACAGGCAGCTGTATTAAGAGACTCACTTTGAAATCATCACAATGTGATGAGTGTGTGCTAAATAAGAGAGCAATTTCACACGCAATTGTAATGACAAGCTACAACTTCAATGAAAAGCCCAACGGAAAAACTGTACTACATTTGGAAGCCAAGCATATTGTCATTCTAGTGCTATGTGTGTGCAACAGCGAAGGGAGAGAAAAGAGTCTTGTGCCTGCCATCCAGCTCTAATTTGATATTGTTAAGTGATGCATTCCTTCTTTAATAAAAACCAGGCCAGAAGATATTTTAACCAAGGCTTTGAAAGGAGTGTGTGTGGGTTCGAAGAATCTTAATAAAATCCCAGGCTGGTGTGATTACATTGCCTCACATACAAACTGGCGTCTCAAAATGAATCTCACCAGAGGAGAAAGAACAGGCGGATATTTATAGCTAGAACAGAGCAGAGGTGAGTGAGTGACTGATGATGACAATGAAAAACGTCAAGAACCAGACTGTCTTGTTCTTGTTAACAGAGGAAATGTGCTGCTGATTTGCCTCACTTGAAAGGTAAGAAAAGAGCGGACTTCCCAATGAAACTTCTGATGTAAAGTGTTTTTAAGAGGTAAAAGCTACTCTTTTGAGAAAAAGTTGCAAAGAAACTGGTTTTAGTCCATGTACAGTATTTTAGGGTGACAAACTATTTTTACTACACTCCATTACTTTGATTTAACTCAGCGGGACCTGGCATTGTTATTGCTATTACAGAAAGTCCCTCCCTATCTTTCTCTATCCATTTAACTGATTTACAGTGTGTCACATGTTTTAGCCAAAAGAAACAGATAAAGGGCTTTTAACGAGCTACGCCATTCCAACTGAGATTCAAGCATTTCCTTATGAAAAAATTAAAAATAATAAGGAAAAAGAGACGCAAATGTAAAAACGGCTACATCTGATGACATATCCTGCAAGACGAGCTAAGGAGTTGCATCATATTTAGTGCAGAAAAGCCACCCATGGTTCTTCATGAATGTGTGTGTGTCTTTGTGTGTAAGTCCCCCATGAATTTTGTATAAGAGATAGATGTAGGCCAGGGATTGGGGTTATGTACACAGAGGCTTAATGACAGGACCCTGGAGGAATGGCACATCAGTCAAGCAGAACAGACAAACAGACACACACACAAACCGGCTCAGCATTACACAACCAGCACCCTCACTTTCCCATAATTTAGCATTGGAAACACAACAAGGGCTGGGAAAGACGGGTCTGACCAAGTTCGCAGCTCCAGGCACTTTGTCACACTCGGCCTGCAGTTTGGCCTGCACGGGCTGGCACAGTTCTCAAAGCTGCATCAAGTCGGAGAAGGGTGTGTATGTGAAACCATACAGCCTTTAGTTTCACAAGGCATTTCCAATGCCCCATTTGTTTAGATTAACACTGGAGATTTTAAAAGGAGAGAGATAAGGAAACAACTGAGTGATATCAGTTTAACTCAGCACAGCAACGCACATGTTTTGATGAAGAGTTTGGATGCCACAGGGACGACAGATACTGAGACTATGTGCTATATAAAAGTTGCTTTGAGCTTTGTGCTTAAATAAACTCACTACCACAGGGAAAGCGGCGTGGCTCGCCATTTTGTGGGGTGTTTGTCTCCCTCCTCTCTCAGTGACTGTGGTTGAATTTGGCCAGGCAGCTGATGCTGGCATTCCACACTGACCCTTGAGTAGCAGGCCTGAGGTTCATGGGTAAACAGACGCACCGCTTGGTGGGCTCACTGTGTAATTTTGGAGCCTGTCTCACCCTCTCCCTGTCTCTCTTGCTCTTCAAACCCCCACCCCCCTTGTCCTTCCTCTCAGCCAGGCATATCCTCAGTTGGCCTCTCTGTTAATTCAGACCTACCTGACAGTTCTGACTAAAACCTTCTGGGTTTACTATCAGTCCCGCTCGGCAACGGGCTTTGCTCTCTAAACACACACTGAAGACTAATCTGCAACAGATGGGAGACAAACTGGGAAGGAAGTAGTATAAAAGGATATACAGCATATTTGTACCCCTCTCAACCAAACGATAGGGTTTCAGCAAACTTCCAAGTAAAGCCTGAGGAGGGCTGTAATGATGTGCACAGCAGCAGCTCCCAGGGGCTTAACGGCACATATTACTTGGGGATATGAGCTGCCCATCCACAACCAGATGTCTGAAAGGCCCTGCAAGGGAGTCCTGGGGGTTTTCTCTAAAGGAAGCATGCAACCACACTCCAAAAGACACATGTAAAGTATTGAATAATTAGAAGCGAATGCAAACACACAAATGTGCACCGATACATACATGCACACACATAAACAGGGCCCCACATGTTGTCTTCCACGGCTGGCTGATTGGAGATAATGAACCCCTTTGCCCCCAGTTTACTGTCTGGTTTTTGAGGTCATTTGTGTAAACACAAAAGACATTTATTTACCACCTCATTAAAGCAAGTGGCAATTTAACCTCATTTTCAAAGGCAAAAAAAGAGAGAATATGGAACGGATGGATCTCACAACACCGAAACTCACACAACAGTCAAATCACTGTTTGTATTAGTTTTGTGGAAAGCCCCAAGCTTTCATCAGCTAACCTCAACGGGTGAATATTTAGTATATTCTCCAACTCTTGGAAGAGAAATTGTCCTACCAGAAGGATAGACCACAGCTCGATTACTTGCCACAGAACACAAAAGCAGCTACAGGCTTATTATACAAGATGGGAAAATCATTTAAGATGAAGTTATGTTCGTATAAGAATTTGAATGCTGATTAATCCTCTTTGTCCCCTTTCATTTTTGTAAGCGGAAAAATATATTGAGGAGTACCTGGCACCGTTTGTGGAGGAACAGACATAATTTGAACCTGCAAAAATTGTTATTCGTGGTCACTTGAGGGCTGCAGAAAGAGGCTGTAAATGAAGGAATACCTCTGGGGCTCCAAAACACCAAGATGGCAATGGCTATAATCCTAAAGACGGGGTTTTAAAACAGGAATTCATATACCAGTAGTGACTGTGCTCGTCTTTTTTTATGTAGCCTGCTGTGAACATGATCCCATACATCTTGTTATTTTGAAATAAAGTTGTACATCCACTAGATAAAAAGCAACTAACATGCATTATTCACTATCCAGTTAATTTTTGGTCTCCATCAAACCCTGAGGAAAACATTTAGCTCATTAGCACCAGTTACTTACTAACTTTGCTATTAGCCACTGGCCTTGTAATGCACAGTGGCTTTTAAGAGCTTTTTCAGAAAACAGCTGTCCACTGTGGTCTAGGAGACTGATGAAACTGAACCAAATCAAGCTGTGGCCCTGAAAACAAGAAGACTGGGCTTAATAACTCTGAAAACACCTTGTATGGGTGAGAGGAACTGGAGAGTTTGCCCTCTTTCATATTACACATTATCAACTGATTGGTATTCTAAAAAAAAACTTGCTGATAGAAGCTTTAAACAGTATTTAATACTCAGAGTCAGCAAGCGCTCAAGCAAATGCACAGCTTTTGGCAAATTTGGTGATAGTGCTGCAATTTTCCCCACCCTCATTTATACAGTATTTATCAGAACAAGCCATTTCCTGAGTCTGGGTGGCATCAGATTGGATAGAGTCATTTCCCCTCTGAATGAATTAGGAGA
Organism: Etroplus canarensis; assembly: GCA_015106775.1. NCBI lineage: Eukaryota > Metazoa > Chordata > Actinopteri > Cichliformes > Cichlidae > Etroplus > Etroplus canarensis. The sequence goes on from VUQH01001317.1 coordinate 14,006, forward strand.
CCTCTATTCCTCTGGGATGGTGTCAGGCAGCATGGAGATACAGCGACAGATAGGGTATGTCCCCAGAGACTTTCGCAGAGACAAGCGACCACCCAACGTAATGCTTACGCAATGTTTCATCATAGGGATGACTCCCCGAAATTTGCCAAAATGTATTTTTCACAAAGCTTCAAATGTCTCGCTTACTGCATCTGCTCCTATTTAGTGAATCAGACTGACAATGATTAGTTCATGGACTAGTAAGAGTCATAGGAACATCCTGTGCAATGTGAGGCTTATTTAAAGAGGGGTGAAATGGTAAAGTGAGAGAGGCACAGAAGGAAAAAAAGAAGAGAAATTCAATGAAGACATGGAAAAGAGCATACTGTCCCTGATTAAGTCTGAGTTGAGACATTCAGCTCAGGAGATCCTCTTAGCCTCAGGAACACAATGTCAAACACATGAGACCAATTTGGAGAGAGATGGCAGAACCTAAGCCATGTTTGCTGATGCACGCTCTGAAACAGCAAGCCCAGACTCACAAATAAAAAGCTTTCTTGTACACTGATATAACAATGTGTAACTGTTATGCTTTTGACAGTGTTCTGTCCTTTAGATACAGCTCTTTTTTTTTGGCAAGTGTTCCTCCATAATGGCTCTGTGTATTTAATATCCAAAATATGGAGTGGGAGTTGCCAAATTGGCTCACATGTACATCATGTTAGCCCCAAAAACTTTCAGCTTTTTACTAATAACAGACAGATTGTTTTTTTGGACCATGGCAATATTGTTTCCGACATTAGCCAAAGGATTGAGAAGGTCTGTACTTTTACTGAAGTGCAAACCTGACACGACCAAACATCAAACTGTGAAACATGATCACCAAAATAGGAATTAAGAGCTTTTCTCATCATAACAGCAATATTGTATGATTGATGTCGCCCTCAACAACCACCAAGACCCCAGAATCTAAAATGGAGACCTTTAATGTTTTTCCCAATCAAAAAACAAAACTGAAAGCTATCATTTATGTTCTGCCTCAGGGTGGTCATTTAAATGGGAATAATTACGTGGTTTTTGCAGAGAAATCTTGTCTTCCTATATGAGAGTCTGCCTTTATCTATACTGTTTACCTTTACGTGGGATTTAAAGCCTTTCAATTATTATCATCTAATAATCATCGCCTTTAATGTCTCCTTAACTACTGTGGCTGGCGACTGGCAGTGTCTGGGCAGGTGTGTGTATGGCTTTAATCATCATCAAATAGAGCTGTGTGTATAGGTAATTAACTTGGTGCCAAATCGACTCTCACTCACAGGCACGAGTCAGGAACTCTAAACACACCTCAGTTTTGTATCGCTTAGCAAGCGCTGTGGGCAACTTTATTTCAGCTCTGCTGCAAGTTTTGACACAGAATTGAGTTCTACAGTTCCATCTCTGAGTCCATTACTCAGCGTCTGATATTCTTCTAAGCCCCGAATTACTTTTCCTCTCCGCAAGCTGACCATAATACAAGGCTTGTGGAGCCAATGCGGCCTGCAGGGTTTGGTCTGAAACCACTTAATGAGCACAAGGATCACGATTAGTGTTTGCAGATCAAGGACTGCTGTCTCAGCCCCCACATGAACATGAATAACCTGACCAATACTGTTGCCTGACAGACATTTCAATCACATGTGCTGAAAAAAGTATTTGAATGTAAAATCAAAACTAATGGTTGGTTTAATAATCAATTAGTCTCTGGATGAAACATTTAGTCTGTAAAATGTCAGTAAAAAGTACAAAAAGCTCATTTCTATTCCTCGCAATCCTTTGCGACATCCAATATTCTTCCAAGAAAGGTCTGTTCTTCATTGTTCCTTCTGCTGTTTCTCCAGCTCGGTAATTGGCCCTTCACTGTTTGGCCCTCTGCATACAAGTATAGGGGATAGCTGCTTGGCAAGCATGTGTGTGTATACATGTGTGTGTGTATGTGTGTGTGTGTGTGTGTGTGTGTGTGTGTGTGTGTGTGTGTGTGTGTGTGTGTGTGTGTGTGTGTGTGTGTGTGAATGGGCAATGTGGTTTGTATTGTAAAGTGTTTTGAGTTATTGATAGAAAAATACAAATACAATTTTCCCCAGCACTGTTCATTTTGCCAGGCATGCTGATTGTTTAACAACCCATGAGTTCATACAAGGCATTTATTATCTACTGTTTATACATCTTTAAAAGAATTTTCTGAACCAACAACCCAGTACTACCAAACTGGTTGAAGAAAAATGGAATTGATCTGTGTTTGTGTGTGTGTGTGTGTGTGTGTGTGTGTGTGTGTGTGTGTGTGTGTGTGTGTGTGTGTGTGGGGGGGCGGGGGGGGGGGGGGAGGTGGCGGGGGGGGGGGGGGGGAGAGTGGT
>VUQH01001319.1:0-14796 GCA_015106775.1 Etroplus canarensis
CCAAAACTTCTCTTTTTCTTCATCTGCGCAGCCTGACTGAGGGGTATATAGACTCATGGTGTTCACCACCTGTTGCCCCATTTCCACTTTCATCCAGATGATCCGATCCGATGGTCTCCTCACTTCTAGTATATTCCTCTTCAGTACATCATCCAAGACAGTACCGACCCCATTCCTTGAATATGGATATGTAATAATTCATAGGAATCATGGGTTGAAATAAGACATGTTGTGTAGATCAGTGGCAGAGTCACCCCACATTGCAGCACAAGGTTCATAGGAGTGAGCTGCTCCAGGTTCCCTTCTGTTAATATTAGGTGGGCAGATGAGGAGGAGAGCTTGGCTTTTTTGGCAAGAAAACCCTTAATAGATGTTCTAACACAATTGGATGTGCATACTAAAGCTTGTCAGTAACAGGTACTGTATTAACACTTGTTCTCTTGTAAGCTGCCGTGGGACTAAACTAGACGTGGGAATCACCAGAGACCCCATGATGCGATATTTTCACGATACTTAACCCTAGTACTGCCAGCTATATGACCAGCTAGACGACTGGCAATGAATGAAAACACAGAAAGTGATCAATATACAGACGACCGGCAGTACACGAAACTTATCTGGGACATCGATATACTGAGGTCCTGCAGTATTAGGGTTAACTCATGATAGAATTCCATTACGATTTTAAAAATTTTGCGGTACCCTGAATATTGCAATAAAATATCCTGCAATATATTGTGATTTAACACCTTTTTTCCAACCGCTAAATATGCTCCCAATGGCAAACTTTGTCAAGATTTATTTTATCTAATAAGATAAGGTTTTCAGTCTGTTCCTCTCACTCCAGTAATTTTTATTCCTGCAAAATGGGATCTGACCAACTGACCAACACTGTAAATCAAAACCTGTCATAAATGATGAAAAAAACGTTTGTATTACAGTCTCATGCAATGAATGCAAATGTGTGGTATTACATGTATTTTGAACAATGCAGTTTGTACAACAAAAGTTATGCAGCCCCTTCAGCAACTGAAAAATTTTAAAATATACATAAGTTAACTAGATGGACTGAAAAACAATTGCTTTTATTATTAGAGTCCTAAAATACAATACAATGTTGCCATGGAAAACATCGCAATACAATCCTGTATCAATTTTTTTTCCCTCACTGCTACTATATACTCTGTGTAAACACTTAAAGCAAGTTCAGTGTATATTTTTAATTTACTATTTGAAAAAGGGTAAAGGGGACAGAAAGAAGTAATGGGGGACCAGAATGATGTCAGGGACAGAATGAAAGCAGAGGCAATACAGTGATTAAGCAGTAAAACTGATAATGACAGTGACAATTATAAAAATATCTCTCCAAACAGTTTATATGACCAGTTAACAGAGGAACTGTTTCTTTCTCTTTGCCTCTCATAGCATACTCTTCCATCTCAACAAATCTCATTTCATATCAAGGTCTCCCTCAGCTGTAGATGAGAGTGCTCATACCAAGATGCCATTCTGTTTCAGTATTTGCCAAGTCTACTGCTGCTGTACTGCCAAGCTCTGACAATGCTGCTGAAAGTGTGTTGGAACACATGGGACATCTAAGCAAGAATTTACTGTCTGGAGCCAAGCACAGGAACAACCGTTTCCACTCCAGGGGAGAGAAAGAAAGAGGGCTTGAAAAAGGGAAGGGATTGGAAAGTAAACTGCCTTTGTTTACTGCACTTGATTGAAAAAATATGTCACTGCAACAGAGAAAACATTCCCATGAATACAATTCTTGCTTCAGGGCTGGTCTGTTGGCAGGTATTGTCAGCTGGATCCCTTCAGCTTCAGAGAGTTTGCTGGTTGAAGCTGAGTACACTGCTGGCAAAGATTAGTCCCTAAATTCACTGTGTTTGAAAAATGATCACTGAGCCACTTAATAAGTTCTAGTAATAGCACTTAATCGTCACATCATGTTAAATAAAGTTAGTTCAAGAAAGCCTTCAGCTATTTGGGCGATACCTGAAAAAATGTGACTAGGTTAAACAGCCATATCGAAGTAATGTGTCACCAACATCATATGGGCCACATGAGCATCCTCCTCATACCAGCAGCACAAGACACAATAAGCCAGACTACTGGACCACCTGGGGTTTCTTCATTGTGACAAACAGAGGCACTCATTAGGAATTTACACATTCACTATGACCCTGCTGTTATCACTTACTAAATTACCAAATGAGTATTAATTCATGGCTGAAAATAGTTCCCCACAAATTAAAAATGTACTCCTATATTAACAACACTAACTTAAAACTAGACTGCAGCTATTTTAATCACTGAAACTTTTAAAAGTGAAACACGTTATTTGTTCTGTGGGTTTCAACCACATTGGTGGTTTTGATACTTTCGGGGCTCTGTTATCAATAAGAAAAACATTAAGAGACAGCACCTTCACACGTCTGTTATCTTTTATCGTGTCCCTATTTCATGTCCACAGTGGCACACACCACTGGTTTCATTTATGTGTGACTTCCTCACAGTAGGTTGGTAAGAAGGCCCTACCCTCTTTATTCTATTTTATCTGAAGTGATCTGACTCAACTCAAAATAGTTGCACAAGTGTACGTGGCTTTGAAGTCAAATGAAGTGAGATATAAACAAAATTAGTTGAGGTTAACTTCACATTTTCCAAGCAAACTATACTGCAGCTGGGAAAACAGGGAAGCATCTCTCTCTTTTCCAGTGAGTTTGTGTCATTACCAGCTGATTATCTGGAAAATGTCACCTTGTGTATCTGGAATTCATGTAAAAAAAAATCAGAGCAGATGTTTAAACACATTTAAAGTTTCCCATGGATTGGATATGACTGTAGAGTACAACTCTTCAAGTGATAATAACTGGGAGGTCAGAGCTGATTGTGGGCTGTTACTTTGCACAGTTCTGGCTCACTGTGGGCCTTGTGGGGTAACGGGGAAGTGAATGGAAAACAGGGGCTGAGCCAGAGGAGCAGAGCAGAACACACAGTCATTATGTGTGTAACAGAACACACTCATGCCCATCTAAAACATACAGGGCTTATGTGAGAACAGATACACATGCTTGCAAGTCCATATTCATAATTGCACCAGAGCTTTGGAGATACTGAACACACTCATCTGTTTTAGTAAAAAAGCACATTGCTAATCATTCACAAATGCCCATGCCGTCAACACTAACACACAACAGTCAGTCCCATCCTGATAATTTATTCCATACACTTGGAAGAACTGCTCTCCAAAAATGGCTAAGAACCCTGCTTTGTCCTTACAAAACCAGGAACTAGTTCTCCTTCACTGTGCACTTCCACAGAGCAATGTGCCCTGAGGCAAAACACCTGGTATAGCAAAACTGCCTAACTGATAACCTTCTCAGCCTATTTCATTCTGTCCATTTTCTTCCATAGTGTCAGTCAGGAGGAATGAAAGTTAGATATAGAAGACCTGGTTAGCAAACAGTTAAATAAAGACAAAACACTGACTTCCCTAGACCTGTGAAGGATTATGGTTCTGGTTCTGGTTGCTGCAGAACTGAAAGTGAATGACTTCGAAGATTTATTGCAAGCAGTGTTAGGAGGTAATGCCCTGTTACTTCTAAAATTTCAGTGCCAGATGCTATGCGATGCGATGTGATGTGATGTGATACTCTTCCTTAAGGATGTTTCCTTAAACTAGAGTTGCTGTAGTTAACAAATGTTATTAAACAGATAAAGAAAATCATCAATCACATACTAATATTCATATGTAAGTACAGGGTGTGATTTGCCAGGAGGATGGTGGAGAATTCCCCATTTCTGGTTTATATGTCCCTAACTTGGCTATATATTTTTTTAACCCCAGTGGGGTTAAAAATGTACCCCTAACCCCCGATTTTTGTGCTGCTTTTGGAAACACGCAAACATTAAATTAGAAACGGACTTTCACTTTAAGGGCTCACTCTCCTGTGACAACAGGGATGATACTGCATAAATGGGGATGATCCTGATCTTGTACTGTTCAAACTTTTCTTCATGCCACAAAACAATGCTGCTTCAGCATTAAAACCACATGCTAGCTAAATAAAAGGAAAATGAAATGCATTCAGATTTTACAGGAGTCTCGCAAAAAAATCCTACGAATATTGGTGCACATGCACATATGCTGAACAACTATATCAGAATCTCCTACAAAGGTGAGTTTTGCAGCTTCTTATTCCAACATGTTAAACTGCAGTTATAAGCTGCTGTCTGTGACATTCTGCAGTTAGAAAGTCTTGCTATTAAGGGCATCTCTGAGGAAATGTTATGTGCAACAGTTTGTTTACTTTGCAACGTATTTTGCCTCGCTACAGGTCAGCTATCTCTCCTCGCCATAGCCCAGCTCTTCTTCCTCACCGCTATTTGTGGCAGAGGCACCACTAGTCAGCGCGTTGCCGTCCAGCACCCTCGCTTCATTGCCACCGCCCCATTGCAGGACCAGCTGCTCGACCCCTTGGCCAGATGAGCAGCTTCCTCTGGACTAGTACCTTCCCTTACGAGGAGATGGCACGCACGCTGTTGCCATTCCACTCCGATGAAGCCAGTGGTCTTCAGATCTGGAGCTGGCCCTGCAGTCTCCAGTGCCAACAGGGCCCGGCCACCGAAGAGGTGGCTTCTACTACATCGCCAGGCTCCATGCCAGTCCCCTCAGAGATGGCCACTCCTCCTTCACCACCTTCTGCAGCCAACCAAGAAGCCTTGCTTCAGCTACTGCCACATTCTCTAGTCTCCTGAACAATCTTGCCTTGGCCTTGTGCGGCCTAAATCCTGTATGTTTGTGGTCAATCCCAATTTGAGTCTTCTCAAAAAGTGAAATCTCTTCTGTAGCTGGTAGCATAGGTTGTCAGCATACAATATATTCTTAAATGTTGACCCCAAGATGCTCTTAGGAGCTTACTTTATTAATGACAGAAGTGAATAATCAAGTGAAAGGTCTCACTGCCTCTCACCATGGAGGGCTGTGTCAGGAAGGGCATCTGGTGTAAAGCCTCGGGCAAATTACCAACGCAGATTAATCCACTGTTGCTACCCCTTGGGGAAAATACAAAGGAGCAGCCGAAGGTACATTTAATGGACAATCATAAACTATGGTTACTTAATGTATTAGGGTCAATGTATGTGTTAGAGTGAGATGAAGGTATGAGGTAGGGAAGGTATGAAGGTAGGTTGCTGGAGCAAGCTCAAATTGAGTACAAGACCAAAGACTGCAAGGTCAAAAGAAGTGCATGGAATGGCAAGACAGCGTTTGTAGACCAACTCGGAAAAGAAGCCGAACAAGCTGCTGCGACAGGAGAACTTAGCACTGGCTTTAAGATCACCAGACATCGTTGTGGTAAGAGGAGCAACAAATCTGCCCTGATAAAGAACAAGAATGGAAACAATATCACAACAGAGAGAGCGCAAATAGCACGATGGGAAGAACACTTCCATGAAGTCCTCAACAGACTGGAACCGAACGACCCTGCTAACATAGATCAGAAGCTGTCTTGGACATCAACATCAACCCTCCAAGTGAACATGAAGTCAGGACTGTCATCAAAGCCCTGAAGAATGGGAAGCAACAACATCCATGCCAAAATGCTCAAAGCCAACTTGGAAAAGTAAACCTTAAGTCCTGACAAATTACTCCATTACTATTATTAAAATTACTATGTAACTTTGTCAAGGTAATATCCATTAACATGCTAGGACCACCAAAAAGGCACCACAGAACGCCACAAGAAATCATTCCAATCTTTGGCTGTCAAACTATACAACTCCTCCCTAAGACACCCAGACTGCTTTCTAGTGTCATATCTTCTATATAGCATTGTCTAACTTTGGAGTGTTTAAGTTACATATTGCACTTTGAATGGAGTACCATATCTTTTACATATAGGGTTTATATTATTTTTTCATAATTTCATCTGTCATATTTATATATTATTGTTCAACAAAGCAATTTCCCCCTCGGATTAATAAAGTATTCTGATTCTGATTTCCCAGCAGTATAATGTATTGTTACACAATGATCAATATCATTCACTTCATCTCAGTATGGCTTTTTGTTCTGTTGTTGTGGTAGTGGTGGTGGTTGATCAGTGTACTTTTACAGAGGCTTTTACTAAGCATTAAGGCCGATTTGTTGTGTAATTTTTTACTACCCAACTCATTGCACATGTCAAAATAAATTAAAAGTTAATTATTGTTTGTCATTTTATGTCATATTATGTATGTCAAATATTTTCATCATATGATATTGATCAAGGATACAATTACATAAACATTATCTTATTATGTGACAGGAGCTCCACTATACATGGTACATCTTTCACTGAGGGCTTGATTTAGGATTCCATGGAAAATTCTTAACATATACAGTCATGTCATGCCTGAGGCTTTTGGGTGCATCGGAACTTGCAATTATCTCACTATTCAGAAAAAATAAAATAATATCTGTGGCTGGCTGTTTAGAGTTTCCTATTGTTTTGCAGCTGTACAATATTTTTGTCAATAATTGCAGTGGTGCAATTAACACTTTTATCCAGATTTAGTCTGTCTCTGACGAATCCACAAATCATCACGTTCACCAACGTAGCACCTGGGAAAGCATTTCACATGGACATAGCTAGCAGGCAATAAGCAGCAGGCAGCCAGTAACAAGCAGCATTAGACAGGAACTAACAGGAGGCTGCGCTGAATTTTAAAGGGCTTTGTACTTCAAATGTCAAGAAATACACATAGTTTCGTGTTTTGAAAATGTTCTATGATTTCTTTTGAGGCTGCTGCTCCTGCAATGTATAAAACTCTTAAAACTGGCAGAGGATCAAACATCATGAAATCTTAACTTTACCTTTCACTAATTTTAGCAGTTGTTTCTCCTTATTGTTAGCAGAAGTAAGAAAAATATGTAATATTGTTTATTCAATAATTATATTTATAATTTTCTTTAACAAACACAATGTTCCATTACACATTTATTCATCACAGCTCCACAACAGAGATCAGACCATGATGACTCACTGAGTTTGACATTTACTTGTCTTAAATTCAGCTTCTTTTCTTAATATGGGTCGTCTGCCTTTCTAAATATCAGTTTAATTTTCTTTCAGTGCACACTGACAGAAAGGAGAAAACAACGAGGACAAAGAGGAGAACAGATTTACTCAAGCTAGTGTGGGAATGTGGATTAACCAATCTATTACCCTCTCAACAGTGTTGACCACCATCTCTCTGCAAAACCACCCCCCCTTTCTCTAATTCCCTGCATTCTTTCATTCTTTAGCAGCAGTATGAGAGCTTTTTCATGCCTCTGCCACTTCTCCACAAGACCTGTGCCCACTTGCAGAGAGAAAGTTTCTAAAGGAAGGCAGGTTTGTCTGACCATCCCAAATGACAATGTGAGTCAGAGCTGAAGAAATAGGGTGGAGGAGGTCTGGCCTGATGATCAGATCATCCCAGAAACAAGAACAAACTGACAACTCTGGTCCTCCCACCATCCACATATCAGGCCAGGCCTGTCTATATTTTTTAAAAACATGTATGATGCTGTCATTGAAAACCCTGAAATAGCTATATGACACTACACAGATGATTTCAGATGGGCAAGCCCAAATTAAGTGAAAGGATTAAAACCTCTAAGAGCAAAAGAAGCATTTTTACTAAAATGCCCTAGATCCAATGGAAAATGCAATCTCAATTCCAACAAAGTTGAGATTCTGTGTAAAATATAAATAAAAACACAATACAAAGATCTGCAAACACCATAAACCAATATTTTATTCTCAAAAGAAAATAGAAACCATATCAAATGTTTAAAGTGAGACATTTTACTATTTCATAAAAAATACTCTTCTTGAATTTGATGGCAGCAAAACATCTCAAAAAACTGGGACAAGGGCAACAAAAGGCTAGAAAAGTAAACAGTAGTAAAAAGAAACAGCTGGAGGAACATGTTGCAACTAATTATTTTAATCACCAACAGGCCAGTGAGGTGATTGGGTATAAAAAATGCACCTCAGAGAGGCAGAGTCTCAGAGGTAAAGATGGGCAAATGTTTAAAAATCTGCAGGAAACCGCATCTACAAATTGTGGGACAATTTCGGAAAAATGTTCCTCAACGTAAAATTGTAAAGACTTTGAATATTCCATCATCTAGAGTACATAATATCATCAAAAGATTCCAAGAATCTGGAGACATCTGTGTGCGCAGGGGACACGGCCGAAAACCAATATTGGCAGCACAGCATTGGAAACATGCTTGATTCTGTCATGAAAATCACTGCATGGGCTCAGGAACACTTGTAGAAATCACTGTCTGTGTAAACAGTTAGCTGTGCCATCCACAAATGCAGGTTAAAGCTCTGTCATGTAAGAAGAAGCAATGTGTGAGTCTCTGGGCCAAAGCTCATTTAAAATGGACTGAGGAAAAGTTTTAAACTGTTCTGTGGTCAGACAAATTGAAATTGTAAATAGTTTTTGAAAATCATGGATGTCATGTTCTCCGGATAAAACGGGAGACGGACCATCTGGTTTGTTATCAGCACGCAGCCCAAAAGCCCGCATCTCTGATAGTATGTGGATGCATTAGTGCCTATGGTACTGGCAACTTGCACATCTGAAAAGACACCATCAGTGCTGAAAGGTATGTATAGGTTTTAGAGCAACATGTGCTCTCAACCAGACAAAGTCTTATTCAAGGAAGGCCTTGCATATTTCAGAAAGACAATGCTAAACCACATGCTGCAGCAATTATGACAGCATGACTTTATAATAGAAGAGTTCAGGTGCTGGACTGTCCTGCCTGCAGTCCAGAATTTTCACCAATTCAAAGTATTTGGCACATCATTAAATACAAATCACAACAAAACAGACCCAGGACTGTTGAGCAACTGAATAGCAAACAAGAATGGAACAACATTCCTCTCCCAAAGGTCCAGCAGCTGGTTTCCTCAGTTCCCAGACATTTACAGACTGTTGCTGAAAGAAGAGGGGGTGCTACACGGTGGTAAACATGGCCCTGTCCCAACTTTGTAAAATTTGTTTCTGCCATCAAATTCATCATGAACTAGTATTTTTCATGAAATAATAAAATGTCTCACTTTCAATATTTGATGTTTTCTGTCCTTTCATGAATAAAACATTGGTTTATGAGATCTGCAAATCATTACAATGTGTTTTCATTCAGATTTTACACAGCATCCCAATCTTTTTGGAATTGGGATTTTATTTTAAGAACAATGGCAGCATGTGATCTCTTTATTGAAAAAGAATTATGAACTTTATATTCCAAAGACTGGAAAGGAATCTCACCTAATTTGGCCCTTGGTACAGTAATCTAGGAGTAAAAAGTCAGCAGGATTCCTTCTGCCTTCCATTTTTCCAGTGGCTCTCTCTTAAATCATAAACCCAGTAATCACCTGAATCCTTTATTACACTTTCTAATTTGTCCGTATTGGATTGCATTCTGAAAAAACAGTATTCAGACGATGAAGAGATGGAAAGCAATCCTCTGTGGTGTTCAAGCATGACGCTTTAGAGAGGAAATACTGTGAGGAACACTGTGTCCCCTTACTAAAGTAAAGTTTCACAGCCAGATAGTTTCCCTATAGTTTTATCACTTGGCCTATCGGCAAGCTTAGGATAGTAGTAAAGTGCACCAACTAGACACACATCATTTCACTGCAAAGTCTTTGGCTTTTAGCTCATGAGAACTCTAACCTCATGTCTTTCTCTACTTCCCCAAGCTACTCTGTACTCTCAAATAAAAGCCATAAAAACATTTCACATGTGGTATTATTGAGGCCATCTACAAGTACTATGTAAAAGGGAAATTGTGTTGCTGATTTATTCTTGAAGTGTTCGCATTACTCATCTAAGAAGCATCTTTAGTCCCACTGAGATACCCCAATGATCTGAAGAGCTTCAGACATCTGTTTGGGTTTGACGCTGAAGTTGTCATACAGTAATTAATTAGTTCTCTATAATACACTCAAAAATGCTCTGGCATGTATTTATGCATTTAGGGTTAGCTAAACTACAATTGGTCAATCATTGGGTGGTTTGGCTTCCACGATGGGCAACAGTAATGATGACAGAAAAGAACAGAGAAATACAAAGCTGCAGGGAAATACGCAATTTTCTTAAATAACTTAACCACACATACATTTTCTACTTAGATTAATAATCACTTTATAAAAATGTTTAAATATTTTCACTATTTCTAACTGATACCATTTTTTTCAAAAATATATAACAGAAATAAAGCAGCATCACATATTACAGACGTTAATATTCTTTAACATTAACTGGATTATTTAATGGCCTCTTAGACATACCACACTCACAAATGTATGTTTGTCATGCACCAAAATGCTTGTGTTGACACATGGTCACAAACAATCTTTCTGCAGCTATACTGCAGGGGAAACTAAAGAGGAGAATAACTATTATATCCTCGAACCTGCGGCTCTGGAGCCACACAAAAATATTTTGCCCATTTTCACTGACTCCCTGTGGCTCTGACAAAAAAAAAAGGATGAATACTGAAATCCTCTTAATTTTGTTGAACCTCAGTTGAGGTGGTTAGCACTTACACAAATATGGCTCATCTTTAATGCCCCTAGCTATGGATTCCAAATCCAAGAAAAGGGAAAGTCATGTAGGAAAATGCAACATTTAACAGTGCATGGATACATTTCTTTGTTTTTACTGACAATGCTGTTGGCCTACTTGGTATGCTTGTTCTGCAGTTGGACTTGAGTCAAAATCAAATTGAAAAATATGACTTTTACCACATTTTTATATTTAATTGCTGATTTTTATTTATACATATTTTTCTCTCTTGGATAGTGTCCCCCTGCAGTGTAGCGGTTTGTGCATTCGCCTCACAAGTGAAAGGTCCCTGGTTCAATTCCAGGTGGGGACACAAGCCCCTCTCGCCATAGAGGGGTACATCAGGAAGAGCATCTGGCGTAAAACTGCTGCCAAATTACCAATGCAGGTTAATCCACTGTGGTGACCCCTTGATGGAGAATACAAGAGAGCATCCCAAGGTACATTTCTCTCTTGGATAAGATTTTTATTACACTTAGGATGAAGACATTGATATTCTCTTATTCCTCAGTTTTATTTTATTACAAATATCATTTTCCCAGAATACTTAATGATTTGTTTTCAGTTTGCTTTATAGTTGTCTTTGACTGTTGCTCATTGTATTGTCTTGGTTCTCAGTCCATTTTAGTGTTTGTTTCTTTGCACGTAACACTGTTTGTCTCTTCCATATAAAACAAAATCAAATTGAAACTTTCCTGTTTATTGCTAACTTTTACTATCATTAAAGCTATTAGTCTGCTAACTGTTTTACTTGTTACCAAAGTAGACTCCTTCTAATTTGATTTATTTGCAGAAACACAGGTAGGAATCAAAGTGGTCTTTGAGTCTTACCTGTCTAGGACAGAGTAATTTTATAGCTACTCCATTTTAAAGCAGGCCTATGCATGCTAAAAGATAAGTAAATACTAAGTTAACAATTTTAGTTATTATAGTTCTAAAATGTCATACGTGGAACAAAAACATATTATTGTATTGAAAATGCAAAGTTAAAGAACTTAAAAAAAACAGGGTCAACTGCAGAGCAGCTACACATTGTAAATTTTTTTTTTCAGATTTACATCTATAAGAAGTGTTCATAGGCTAATTTATACTTAACTTGCTGCGTCATAAAGATAGGATAAGATATACAGCTGTATGTAAAACAATAGTTTTCATAAGGATTTAAGCAGTAATGTAGAAAAACTAAGTACACCTCATGATTCAGCAGAACCATCTCTCTTAGTGGTAAATTAAAGTAACCATTTTCTGCATCATTTTATCAGTCTTTTCAGTCATCATTGCAGAGGAATTTTCACCCACTCTTCTTTATAACATTGCTGACCATTTATTTATGCACAGCTTTGTTTAGGTCCCACCACAGCATTTCAGTTAGGTTGAGGTCTGGCCTTTGACTGGGCCATTGCTACACATTGGTTCTTTTTTTTTTTCAGCCATTCTGTTGTAGATTTCCTCATCTGCATGGGATCATTGACCTGTTGCATGTTTAAATTTCTGCCAAGCTTTAGCTCTCAGACAAATAGCTCACATTTGACTCCAAAATACCTTGGTATGCAGAGGAGTTCATGGTTGATTCAGTGACTGGAAGGTGCTCAGATCCTGTCGATGTAAAGCAACTCAAATTTTTACCTCCACTACTGTGTTCATCAGGGTGGTATGAGGTGTTTGTGCTGAGATACTGTGGTTTTTGTCAGATGTTGAGCTGTGCATTATGGCCAAATATTTCTACTTTGGTCTCAGCTGTCCAAAGATTGTTCCAGCAGTTGTGTGGTTTCTTCAGATGCAACTTTGCAAACCTAAGTCATACTGCCATGTTCTTTTTTTAGAGAGAACAGACTTTCTCCTGGCAACTGCTCCAAGAAAGCCATACTTGTTCAGTCTTTTTCTAATTGTACTGCCGTGAGTTTTAACACTTAACATGCTAACTGAGTCCTGTAAAGTCTAAGATGTAGCTCTTGGGTTTTCGCAATTTCTCTGAGCAATGCAAAGTCTGACCTTAGGGTGAATTTGCTGGTACAGCCACTCCTGGGAAGATCGTGGCATTGTGCTGACACAAACCTGAATGTTCCAGACCTACAAACTGTCAGAACTTCACCATTTACAGAGATGATCAATTAATCAAGTGCATTTGATGAGCGGCACCTGGCTGCTACTTACCCTCTAAATTCATTTGGAAGAAGCAACAATGCACTTAGTTTTTCTTTTCTATTTCTTCTGCATGACTATACTTGATTTATTCTACATTTGGGAAATTCAGTTGTTACAGCAAGTAAAAAATTGAGATAAACACAAAAAACTTATAAATAATAGCTCCAAATATCCAAATTCGTTCTGCAGCTTAATATTGATTTTTGGGGGGTAAAGAACTGCTTAAAATGGTTGCTGACCCCTACCCTAGGGGTATACTGTTCATATTATTCATAACCTCCTATGCCAGAAAAACTGGGGTAGTAGAAATACTTTTAACAATGACCACTTAAACTAAAATCAATAGCAAATAAAAAATAGTGCTGTCTCGCAGGCTTTTGATTTGGAAATGTGACATAGTGTATGTGTTATTCTTTAGTAAGAAATTTCTACATTAGAAATACTCAGCACTGTTAACAACAAATATTTGTGTAATGCATAAGACCTCTATAACTTATGCATTTCACTGATAAAGTGATGCCTGTGATAACTGATGGGACCTTTCCTCTGTTTGTTAAACTACTCACAAAGCCATGGCTGCTTTGAGGCTTTGGCACTTTGCAGTATAGTGAAGGCTCCCTCTTTTTAGTGAGTTCCTCTTGTGCCTCTGTGTATGACTGTATATTCCTGAGGGTCTCTCAGTCAGATACAGACCTTCTGCAAACAAAAGCAAGCCATTCTGCAAGGGCAAGGGTGGGAAACAAAACAAAGTACTGTAAACCGGATATCTCTGGGAGACCAAAGAGTGAGAGCAAAAACACTGCAAATCATCAGAGCTGCCTGAGTTGTCTTCTGACTTGCACTTGGACAATCAAGCCTCTCTCTGATTACCTTTGATTTAATCCATCAGCCTGCAGAATCCAGGGCGCGCACGCACACTTTACGCATGACTTACCAGGGCGCCCACCCCTCCTAGTCCTGCTGTCAGACCAACTCAGCGTCTCCTTTCATCCCCTTCACCTGCAGGGCTCCTCTTTGATAGCTTTTGCATTATCACAGTCAGCTTCTATGAGACCAAGCAGAGTGCAGGACCTTACCTGGGGTGAGGCCCCCCTCATACCTGCCAGTCCTGCTGTTTTAAAGCCCGGTTTCCGCAGCTTTGTGCTGAATTAGACCGAGGGAACCGTGATTAAGGGTTAAGCCGAATCCTAACATGCACAACAGCCCTTTCATCTTCTCCCAAAGTGTGCAATTTGGATGCCGGCAGACACGTGAGTTAAGTACATCGTAAAACGCAGCAACAGGTCTGAGGATCTGTTATTATAATTAAGGCGAACACACGCTGCTTTTCATTACAACGCGCTCCACATCACACAGCCTGCTGTAATCTGTAAGAATTAAGCCTTTTCTAAAGTGTACATTTAAAACTAAGAAAGAATAAGTCCGGTAAGATTGGGTTAAGATAACAAGCAAAGTCTACTCCTGCATCTTTCGGCTCTCACCAGATCGCTATGCGCTCTTTCGGGTACTCCAGCCTCTCGATACAGCCCAGGTAGTGTGGCAGGCTGTGCGCTGCATTACGAGCCACGATGGCAATCATAACCTTTGGCTTCAGCAGGGAGGACTCGGGCTTGACCTGCTCCTGCACCAGCGTCACCAGCTCCGTCGTGCCGCCGGGCACCAGAGCGGACAGCAGCGCCCACAGCACACCGGCTCCCACGGCCCCGACAGCGCGCATAGTCGCTTCCAGATTCCGCCGCGAGTCCTCCTCCGACCGGGACCTGGAGTCCTGAGAGTGAGTGGAGCGAGCCAGGAAGAGAGAGGTGGGGGAGTGGAGAGGGAGCCACGCTGCAAAGCCGAGGGAGGAGGGAAGGTGAGGGAGGCAGGCAGGGTGGGTGTAGGGCTCCACACCTCCTTACCCCTCCTACATCCTTGCTGACTACAGCTGCTGTGGAGCCTTCATCAGCCTTCTCCTTTTGATGATAGCAATTACTATTAAACCTATCGCATAAACACACTTCCAATGACAATGCGCCTTTACTGTGT
>VUQH01001322.1:0-17267 GCA_015106775.1 Etroplus canarensis
CACATTGAGACAAAACACCCGTACACACATACCCCGCCACCCCCGCCCCGCCGCTGCCCCCACTTCCACCCGGTCCGTGGAAAAATGTTCATACATGCAACTGGTCCGTGGTACAAAAAAGGTTGGGGACCACTGTTCTAGTCTATCTTTACATGTTGAAAAAAAGAAGGATGCTCGCAAACAAAGGAAAAACCACAAATGGCACAGCAAAAACTACAAGTGGAAAGATGGCAACTTGTGTAGCTGCCAGCTATAGCACTGCCCACCTAGTTAATAAGAAAGGTAAATGGGAGTCGGGTGTCAAAGTACTTTGTCTTCCAGGTAGGTGACCAAGAAGTGATAACTGATTCACAAAAGTAATACGAAACGATGTTCTTGTACTTTTCACACCAAGGACAGAAATACTTCGTTTAGCAAAATGCCTAAAAGCAATCTGCATCCAGATGTATCCAAAGAATTCAAGTTTTCAATTCATATCAAACATAGCTTTCTCATGTTATCCAGGAAATACAGGTTACATCTGGTTTAAGACACCTGGCTGCCATTGTGAAATCAGTCATGTTCCACAGGCTAACATATTTGCAGTAGCTACCACTGTATGGTTAAGTTAATATGATGCAACTAATTATACAACTCATAGTAACATTAATAAGTTGGTGTTTTTATCAAAAACCTTAAACGTGCAAAGGAAAAGGTTCAGAAAGCCATGAAAAATGATGACATTCATGGAATCATTCAGCACATAAATCATAATAGTGTATTTCGCTCAGTAATGCTATTTTTATTTACAGAAAAACCATTTTTGTAATGATTAAATGTTTTTAACAAGAGCATCAAATCTGGCATTAACATTGGTGCAATTTTACTGGTATTGATACCGACAACTAAATTTCTGGTATTGTGACATCCCTAATTTTGAATTCATTTGATTTCTAATTATCTGCTTATAGACTAAGTCACTGTGTTTCACCTTCTAGGATCATTGTAATCTATGTTCTAACAGTCAGAAATAATAGGAAAATACATTTATTCTTGACTAATAAAAGAAACAGACTCATTCCTTTTACTGCATACAGACAAAAACCCTCTGGTAGTGATCTTTAAGGTTGTGTTTTGCCATGGCATGAAAAGGACACTGATATTCAAGTACCAGGTATGTTTGAGGCTTAACAAAAAAGTACAGAAGACCACAGGTGTGCAATGATGCAGAAATAAGCTCAGTGACATCTGACCTTTAAGTCTCTTGAGGGCCTCTGTACTGCAGACATCCACCCTGAGAGCCGTCAGCTGCTTCTCCCGAAACTCTTCTTCAGCAACAGTTTGCCTATATTTTGACAACTGTTCAATGAGGGAGTGGGGCTAGAAAAGAGATGAAGTGCAGAGGAACGAAGTTCACAAGATACGTCAGTGGTTTTGTTTCATATGCACTTTCAGAAAAAGTATTCCAAGAAAACACAAATAAAGAAGACTTACTGTGAATTCCGCCACAATCTTGGACTTAAGAGCAGCTTTGGAATTAGCAGGGGCTAGAAAATAAAAATAAATAACCGTGAAATCTGGAAATAATTCAAATCAGAACTAGAATCAGAATACTTTATTAATCCCCTAACAGCAGGTGTAAACTTAAGGCTACTACTTTAAGCTATGTTCATACTTACACATTGTTCAGTAGTTTCCACACTACTTCTGCATTTTAGGACCCCTAAAGCAGACTTTTGGAAGCACTACTAACCATGTTTAGCTTATGTTTTCTCCCCAGACATAAGCAGAATTTGAGCTTATCCAGAAAACTACAGGGTTAACTCTGGAGTTTCAGTACAACAAAGGTGGTTCACTTCTTACCGGGGTATATCAGTATGGTAACTTATGCTGCTCTGGAGCAGGTTAAGTACCTGATTAGAGATCAACAGGTATGAAATCCCTACCTACTGACCAATTAGGTCACTGAAAAATAGCATCACCAGTCCTGGAAGATATCTTGGACCAGACTTGGACCTCTGTGCATGGATAGCAGGAGGGCCTAAAGTTTTCCTTATAGCATCTAAGGTCTCTGAGCATCAGTAATGAAAATAAATTCTTCTATGCAACTTTATTCATTGTATGTAAACAATTTTACAACAGTCTGATTGTTCTATAAACCTTAATATATGCTGCTAAAACAGGATGCCCGTATGTACTTTGCAGATTTATAGTCTAAATCAAATTTGCACCTAGACCAAACCTACATTTGAATTTCATTTTTATGGTTGTTCTTTATTTGCTCTCAAAACATTAACCACCACAGGGCTGCAGCTGAAAGATACTGTTTATGCACATCTAAACATTAATTTAATGCAGTTATTATCAAATGTGTTTTGCCGCACCCCACTCCAGAAGCTGAATAAAAGTTCACAGCCCATACAAAAAAGGATGCACCACACCCCAGATTTTTATCGATCACTAACAAGAAAAAAAGATCCATGCTGAATTTACTTAAAGGTGCATATCATCAGTGCAACAGTATCAGCAAACAATTGGTTGTTTATTTTTCATATTAAAAAAAAAATCTATTCAACTTAGTTTCCCTTCATAATTTTTCACCTGGTTGTCTGTGCCTCATCTGTAGCAGCTATGCGCCCCACGGTTCGATAAACACTGATTTAATGGAACAACAACTGTAATCTGTCAGATTATCCTTTGTTTTCAAGACAAAGCTGTGATCCTGTTACCTTACACAGTCAGCACTTTTTCAGCCTTTCCTTACTGGCTACAAGTAGGCAAAACTTTATTAACCCTAGTCCTGCCAGCTATACAACCAGCTAGACGACCGGCAATGAATGAAAACACCAAAAGTGATCAATATATAGACGACCAGCAGTACAATAAACTTATCTGGAACATCAATACATTGAGGTCCGGCAGTACTAGGGTTAATATGGTAGCTCTTTTCCAGTGCTTACAGCATACACACACATTCATACGGTGCTTTTCTTGTTACTCACACTACTATAACCTCATCTTTATTTTTCTCATGTGTTTGTTCTATCTTTATAAAAATCAGCCAACCTCCTACCAGTAGACTCAATGTTTGTGAGATGCATATTTTACAACACATTTAAGCATTTTTAAATTTTTTTATTGTTATCTGTGGACAATCCCCATGGCGAACCGGAGTTTGTGCTAAAAATCAGGATTTGGGTTTACTCAGGTAACTTTAGGATGATTCTGAGTTTTCAGTAGAACAAAGCCAGTTCACTTCTTAGCAGGGTGCAATGCCATGGCAACTTATGCTGTACCCATACTGTAACCTGCTCTGGAGCAAGTTATGTTTGAGACTAAAGATCAACAGTTATAAAATCAGCACCTACTGGCCAAGCAAAAATCCAAAAAAATAGTATCATCATTCCTAGAAGATCTCTCAGAACTCTATCTCAAGTTTTTGTCTTTATCTGATGAGTATTGGGAATAAATGCAGATTCTTACATACAACTAATTTTTATGTTGGCTGCAAGCAAATTAATTGCGCTATAAGCCTTAATATAAGCAAAAACAGGGCACCTACTTGTACTTGTTGACCTTATATCAAATTTATATGTAGACTAAGCCTATGTTTCATTTCTGTTTTCTATTTATCCTGTACTTTCTCTTGAACCGTTAAACAGCACTGGGGTTGCACCTGAAAGAACAAAAACTCAAACTGTCTCAGGCACATCTAAACACAAGTTTAACGAGTCAAGTCCGTTTACTTACACGGTCAGTATTTTTGCAGGCTTTCCTTCCTGGCTTCAAATAAGCTAAACTTTTGTAGGGCTTTTCATGTTGCTTAACGCTACCAGTAGACTTATCTGCATTTCTAATTGATCAGATGCTGCCAATCCTACCCCACCTATGTGAACTCACTTGTAGTTTGATTTGGAAAACCTGGGTTGATTTATGAAGTTGACAACCACCTCTGCGTGACTGCTTAGCGTGATCACTGATGTTAAAATAAGCAAAGCCAGAAAAGGAAAAGTGTCACTGAGCTTCTCTGTACAGAGTTCCATGGACTGTCACTCTGTTAATGTGGACTGGAGCAGGCGACAATCGTCCTTGTTCTGCTGTTGAAATTTTACCAGCTTTAGTAGAACCTGCAGCTCATGAAGAACTGGTTCACCAGCCTCTATGCCAAACTTACCATGGTCACAAAGACCAAGTACTACTCTTGGCACCTGCAGTTCAAAAAGGTGGAGCTGATGTCAGTCCATGGGATTAGGAACTAACTGGAAAAGCAGCTAATTACTCCTCCAGTATTTGCTGTCAAAAAGTAGATGTCATATTATGTATTAATCTATCTAATAAAGTGTGGGCACCTCCATTTGCCCTCACAAGCATGTGTGTTTGCTACTGCCAAAAGTACAATCGAACTCCGTAGGAAACACCATGAGACTTTCGGAAACAAAGACACAGACACCCTTAGTTAACTTCCTGATTCTTTCTTATCAGTCTCTCCCAAACTATGTTTTCTGTCACCAGACCAGCCTTACAGTCATTTAATACTTTCAATAACACTTCCACCTTGTTGTCATTTCAAGTAAAGAAATCACTGGTCTTACTTCCGTGTCATTCCTGTTCTTCCCTCATAGGACTTTCTACAGCTAACCAACCCTCTGATTTCTGTTTACATGACCATAACCATGGTCATGCAATAAGAATTTCCAGGTTTGCTAATGAAGAATAATTTAAAAAATGGTTAACATGAAAACTCTGCCATAAAAAAAACTGACCATTTGGAGGTAGAGCCTCCTTTTCTTTTTCTTTTTCTTTTTCCTTCTGCTTCTCTCGCTCCTTTTCCTTTTTATTCAAGCCGGCTTTGAACTGGGCAATGACCTCCTCAGGATACACACTTCTCTCTTCCCAAATGGAAAAGATCCTTTCCACTGACTTGCGAACCTTCCCATCTCTGACAAAGCAAAATGACAAACAACATGGACGCCTTAAGATTTTTCAGTAATAAATGCAAATGTAAAAGATACAAGCAAAATGAAATGTTGGCCTCATTATACAGCTGAATAAAAACTATGTACTTACCTAATGAGCTGAGCTGCATTAGGAAGGACCTCTGCGAAGGCTGAACGAAAGACAATGGCATTCTTTCTTTTGCAGTTTTGTATCACATCATTGGCAAGGTAGAAAAGATTCAAGCGGTGATTGTGATCAGCTGAAAAAAGTAGACAAGTAAAGGATCAGAAGAGGCATTTAGGTCATTGAGTCATCCTGCTACAATTTCTGGTCTGCTTCTAGATTTTCCACTATCATTTAAAAAAGTGCCAGAACTAATTTTAGCTGATGAAATAAACACAGGCTTATCAGAAATATATTAATATTGGTGTACCAATAAGGACTACAATACAAACTCTAAGTTTAATTAACAGGCACTAATATTTTAAGTTTTCACAAGTTAAATTTCCCAGCTCATTATCCAATTTTAAACACACTATGTACAGAAAATGTATACAATTCTTCTCTCCAGATGGGGTTAAAGGGGAAAACAACTATGGCTGATTTGTTATCTGATGTTTTAAAACTCACAATTATCTATCAACCTAAAAATCCAGTACAGTTGGGTTATATTTAAGAACCGGTAAGCAAGCAAACACACACACACACACACACACACACACACACACACACACACACACACACACACACTACTTCTGATAAGCGACTTCATATTCCCTTCAATGTCCATTTTCAGCAAGATTCATGAAAAGATGTTGCACAACTCTGGGAACACGGGTACTGCAACTCTGCGATATTTACATAAACAGATTTCAAGTGTTTAGATACTGTCTGTCTATTTATACCACATGATGTCCCCTGTGTGCTTCTTTTTCTTCAGATAGTGTACAATCAAGAGAAAAATAAGCACATTCAATGAAAAGCGCTGCTGTTTTGAATTGTAAAGTCTAGCAAGAACTTGGAACTGTGCTTACAAGACAAAAGTTACATACTTGAACATTAACACAGGGAAAAAATCATTTCCTCAATCATTTATTTCACAAAATATGAAATGTAAATTGAAAACGTAAGCACATCCTTGGTCTTAGGAGCTAGTATTACCCACATTAACGGAATAAGTTCTTGAAGGTGTTGTTCATGGTTTTCTGAACTTGTCCTTGACCAATATTTCATTCAAAATTTCTTTAACTGGAAGATTGTTCTTGCATGTGCAGCCAGTTTCAAATCTTCCCACAGCAGGATGCAAATATGATTACACCACTGAATCACCCTCCATGTCTTCTTTTTGAATCATTCATTGGTAGATTTTTAACTTGTGTTGTCAATCATCATCTTGCTGAAAGGTCCACATCAGGGTCAACATCAGCTTTTGTGCAGAAGTTTATGATGCACAATTCAGAGTTATATCAATGAAAGCAAGCTGCCCAGACCCAGCAGCTGCAACGCAACCCCAAAATAATCACCAACACCATACAGGTGGTTTGAGGTTCTCCTGAAAGCAGTCTAGCCAAGCATATCTACCATTTGTGTGCCTAAACAGCAGCACCTCCAATTTATCATTCCACTGCACATTTTCTAAAAAGTCACGTTTGCCTCTACGTTTGCTGGAAAACTATAACGCTGCTCCAAAGTTCTTTTTGGACAACAAATTTTTTTTCCTGGCACCACAAACCTTTTCTTAATGTTCTTTAGATCGTGGCATGATGACACCACACACTTGAACAGCAAGAAGACAACCAGCCCCTGTATGTTAGATGTTTAAAGAAGATGGTCCTTAGCTGTAACTCCCAAAGAGGAGCTAAATGTTGGCACCTAAACTAACAAATAAATGTAATTTTATGGGTGTGACGGTGTGATAAATGTAGAGTGTATTCACCTTTGAATGTGACTTGTTTATTTCAGTATCAGTATCAGAATACTTTATGAATCCCAGGGGGGAAATTGTTTAATTTTATTTAGATGATAAAGAATAACAAAACTGGAATTTTAAACAGCAGTTTTTTGATTATATCAATTTAATCTATAGGCATCCCTTAAAAAAGATTATTGTTACTTTATATGACTTGATTTGGGAGATCATTTCCTACTGATGCAAAAACCATCTGTTCCAAATCTGCATCATGCAATATCAGCCCTTCAATATACCAGTTTGGCTTTATCCGAAAGTCTGTAAGGTCACTGTCAATAAAGCCGGACTACACTTAAACAGAAGACTGAAAACTGTGCCTACATTTGCTGGTATGGATTACATAGTCACCTAACTCATGTTTCCATTTTCAGAAGAAATGAAATACTGAGGAGGACACAATGACCTCTGCTGCTGCCAAAAATAACATGACCCATTTCTTAATTTTACCAGGCAGAATTCAATTTCAGTAACATAGCAAAACTACTGGTTAATATTCTCAGATGTTCAAAAGAAAATACCTAAATCTCTTAGCTATGTTTATAACATATAGTTTGGCCAGTGATGATCAATGTTAGTCTACAATACAATCTAACTGAGATGGTACAAAAACACACACAGAACATTTCCATAATAATTTCAAGATCAATCTATTAATAAAGTAACTGAGTTAAAAACAAGGGCAGAACAATAAAGACGAAAAGCAGAGTATTTCCTCCTCACTGTTACATACAAAGTAATGCTTGCCAAATTAGAATAATTTCTTTCTTTTTTCAGCCCCAAGAAGTCAGGAATGTTTTGTTAGTTAAAACATTTAATGTACCTTAAAGCTGCTCCCTTGTATTCTCCCCAAAGGGTCGCAACAGCAGACTAATCCACACTGGTAATTTTGCAGAGGTTTTACACCAGATGCCCTTCCTGACATAACTCTCCACGGTGAGAGGTGCTTGTGAAAATATTAAAATTAAAAACAAAAAAAAGTTACCAACAAAATGATCAACAATTCGGGATAATAGATAGCGTTAGCTTGTTTGGGATTAAATTAGCCATACAAAACATTCACACATTATTAGAATATCAATAATATGAGGGACATTCCTGGAGACTAATTTGTTAGATTTTCAAGTAGCAGGAAAAAAAATCCTCACTTGTTTAAAAGTAAAAAAAAAATCACTCAGATAAATACTGTATGCATATGTAAGAGCCATCTGAAGCCATTAATCACGTTCTTCAATAATCAAATCAGTTTTAGATATCACTGAAATGTGTGGAACAACACTAAACCACAGCATGAGATTCATTTGCAGATTGGAGCTAACATTAGCAGTGCTAGCTCCAGCGGCCTTCTTTCCTTGCAGCTCAACCACATCCCTTTCCAGAATGTGCTTACAAATTGCACCGATTGAGTGATTATAGAGCAATTTACTCTGACACAGCCTACTGTTCATTTTCCATACTGAAACACTGCACCTCTCCTGTTTACAGCTTCCCCTGCCCCACAGAGCGAGAGAAAGAGAGAGAGAGACAGAGAGGCAGTATAATATCTTAGAACCAAATATGAATAACTAGTTTAACCAGCTAGTATTTCAGGTGCCGACTAGCAAGGGCAATAATATTTAATCGTCTAGTCGACTAGTCCTGCAAAACCCTGAGATGCAAGAGGGAACAGCTGTACGAAAAGGACTGAGAATCTTAACAGCAGATTACCCTGAAGTTAAATTCAACACACTCATCTTGCCAGTAAATCACAGAAATCTGTGCATGCTTCTTTGCTTTTTGACAACCATTCCATAATCTACTCTTAACTTGGTGAGTTTTATTTTTGGGACCTGTGGTTTGTTTTCTGGTTTGCTTTCACAGCTAAACTATTTCCTACATGTGAGGTGTTTAGGGAATACAACCACATCCACCACCACCTGTGAGGAAAAAGTGCATTAAAATTTGGGCACAGATACATCTCTACACTTGCATCTCAGTTTCCAGTGGTGCTATCACAGCAAGCAAGGTGAGTTTAGGAAGAAATTATTTAGCAACTGCCTCAGTTAGCTTTAGCTCTGCTCCTGAGGCTCACTTGTTCTTTCGCAAGACACACACACACACACACACACACACTAAGCGTTTTCTTATGGAGATTCTTGCTTTGAACAATAATATTACATATGCAGGTCTGTTGTATAACAGGTGCCATACTCTAAACAGTATCTGTACCTTTACTTTCATACCTTTTCATTCACATCTGTAAATTGTAGCTAAAGATATTAACCTAGATAATCTCCCCTAGTGGACACTACACTAATTTGCATACAAACACCCAAACAGCAGTTATATTTGTCAAATTGGAATTTCTGGACCTGTCAATAATCCAATTCTCTTCCAACATCTTCCATTAAAATTTCCTTGCAAGTCTCTTAAAAAAGCCTATCCAATGTGGCTAGAAAGCATCAGAAATGTCTGTAATTTGACTAAGGCTGTTAATTTCAATAATAAACACACACCAAATATAAACATTTTGTACAGCATCCTGAAAGTGAATATTTCATCTCATGGCATGAAATCCTTTTGTAACATGTAAACTTATACTAAATACCATTTTAAAAAATCTAATTGATATACATTCTAGTCTTTTTTCCGCTTCATATACATATTACCCAATCATGTGTGTTGCAGATCAATATGTGTTCGTGTGTGTCAATTCTGGTAAATATATCCTCAGCCATAACGCTGACTATAGTGCAATGCACAAAAACCCAGATAAGAAAGAGATATACTTTGATCCCAGAAATTGCGAATTTGTTATAGCAGCCAAAATACACCATTTAGACAAACATATTGGGACAGACCTCTTAACCACTGAATTCAGGTGTATTTTTTTAAAGCACCTAGCCATGCAACCTGCCTTTACAAACATTTGTTAAAGAATGGGCTGTTCTAAAGAGCTCATTGAATTGAAGTGTGGTACTGTAATAGGATGGCACCATTGCAACAAATCAGTTGGTAAAATTTCTTCTCTCCTGCACATCATATGATCAACTCTAAGTGATGTATTTGCAAAGTGGAAGCTTTTAAGAACCACAGCAACTCATCCATGAAGTGGCAGATCATGAAATTTAGAGTGGGGTTACCGAGTGCTGAAGTGCATAGTGCACAAAGGTCACCAAAGCTCTGCTGACTTGATAACTGCAAAGTTCCAAATCTCCCCAGGCATTAACATAAGCACAAAAACTGTGTGCAGGGAGCTTCATAGTATGAGGTTCCATGGCTGAGCAGCTGTATGCAAGCCTGACATCACCAAGCACTATGCCAAGAGTCAGATGGAGTGGTGTAAAGCTCACTACCACTAGACTCTGGAACACTGGATGTGTGTTGTAATTAATCACGCTTCTGTCTGACATTGAAACGAACAAGTCTGGATTTGGCAAATAACAGGAAAAAATTACCTGCCTGACTGCACTGTGCAAACTGTAAAGTTTGGTGGAGGAAGGATGCTGCTATAAGGTTGTCTTTCTGGGGATGGCCTGGGCGACTTAGTTCCATCTTAATGCTTCAACTTACAAGACATTTTGGACAATTTTGTGCTTCCAACTTTGTGAGAACAGTTTTAAAAAGACACTTTTCTGTTCCAGCATGACTGTTCGGCAGTACACAAAGTAAGGCCCATAAAGGCATGGTTGGATGAGTTTGGCTTGGAAGAAATTGAGTGGCCCACACAGAGCCCTGACCTCAACCCCATTCAGTACTTTTGGGATTAACTACAACACAGATTGAATGCCACGCCATTCATCCAACATCAGTGTCTGACCTCACAAATGCTCCACTGCTTGTTCAGTAAGTGGTTCAGAAGGTAGTCAGGATGATCCATGATTGATAACAAGCACTTCTATATCTAAAAAGGATGCATCCAGCAATTTTACCATCTACTCAGCTCACATGAAAGCATGTAATAAACTTCGTAGTACTTCACAGGACTATCAATCAGCAAAAGTTAAGATTGGCTGACTTCTAGAGTAAAAAACTTTCAAATACATCTCTATGGCCATGATAAAAACAATTGAAAAGTAATGTCTCTGTCAAAACCATGAAAAAAATCAATGTATTTCAGTGTTTCCTGCATTGAAAATGACTCTTATAGTGTCTTCCCTCAAAATGCATCCACCAGCAACAGCTAGACAATTTTTAGCTAAACTGAACACGTCACAGCCAAGAGCCAGCAGTAAATGATGACCAGAAATGTGCCTCTTGGTTAGCTGGCTCTGCTCTCCATCAGTACACAAAAGCTCAGCTGGCACACAGCAGTTCATCATGTATTGTCAGCATAAGCTTTTATCATCATTGTTCTGTGGGCAGTGATGCAGGGAGGGAATTAAAAAAATGCCCACATGATGATTTGGCTTAGACACTGACCATTAAAACAGAACCTCCCACTGTACAGATTAAACATATAAATTAGAGGACTGGAGCCTGAAAAAGATCAGAGGGCCCTTCAGCAATATGTTTTGTTTGTTGATGCCATACAGGATGCCAAAGCTGCCAAAAAAAAAACCTGTATTAAAGAAAAAAAAAAGGAGTTTCCTGAGTGACAGTGTAACATGCATGTTATTGTGCTGGCTCATAACGTTTTTCTTGATTTATTTTCCTACTAAGGTT
This sequence comes from Etroplus canarensis, assembly GCA_015106775.1. Classification (NCBI taxonomy): domain Eukaryota; kingdom Metazoa; phylum Chordata; class Actinopteri; order Cichliformes; family Cichlidae; genus Etroplus; species Etroplus canarensis. The sequence continues at coordinate 11,528 of VUQH01001322.1, forward strand.
ACATGCTTAAATCAGGAAGGAATTAGAAAACATCTTCTGAAAATGGGATCGCTCCTTTCACCTCCCAAATATATTTTATACAAAATTTCTTATAGGATTGTATTAGCTTCCTTAAAAAGTTTAAATTATGTCTCAAACTTCCACAGTGAATATTTTATTTTGTACGAACAGTTTATTAGTATTTACTGTAATATTATATTAATCCTCATAAAAAGTACACTGCATACATACTGGCACTTTGTTCCAAAAACAAATCTGATTTGATAAGTAAATACAAAAACATTCCTCTCATGACACTGTCAGTCACTGTCAGAATAAAGTGAATGTGCAATGAACATGAATGTATTTCTGGAGAGATTAACAAAGTTATCAGCCACCGAACAAACTTTTCAAACATTTAGTTTGTGAATTCACACAATTTCTTAATTTACAAAATATAATATAAAAGCACAAACTTCAGCAGGTCTTCAACAAGCATTTTTAGCATCGCTTACATTTAATCCTGCATATACTAACATCAATAATGAGGTGCAAAATACAGTATGTAGGGCAGCTGGCCTGCCTTGCTCTGCCTACACAATGCTACAAAGCTGATGAAATCTGTCTAGTGAACTGCAGCTTTAAAAAATAACAATCAGTTTATAACCCATTAACTCCTACACAAATGGAAAAGAAAGCAGCAAAGGAAATGTTTGTAACTGCAGTAAAAAAGCACAAAGAAATTTGTCTAATGAACTGTAGACAGTTCAGAGAGTGAAGATAAAGTATACTGCAGAGATGTTGGTTGGCTATCATCACATACCAAAAACAGCTGTACATTTGCTCTGGGCATTGGGGGGAAAAGTTTGACAAATATAATTTCAACACATGAGCGAGTTTCTAGCAATGAATCCAGAGCATTCTACCACATCTCCATCTTCTTTGGTAGATGGAGTTTGCTCAACTGCAACAGAAAGCTCAAATGACCAAACCGCATCCTCTGTGTCTCTTGATCAAGGTACATCTTCAGCACTGTCTGTCTGTTAGCAAAATTATGCTAAATCTATGACACTGAGGAGGAGCATGGGCAAAGAAAGGACCCATTTGTTGCTGATCTGGATTGCTTTCTTTCTTTGGGCATTGTAGTCTTGGAGACAACTGTTCTTATTAATGCCCTTCTAGCAATTCTAAAAAAACACTGGTGTCACTGAAATGTTCCATAATACAGACACAGCAAGTCTTGCGAGACTTATTAGTCTTATTATGCGTGGAGTATTCATAAAACTCATAAGCCAAACACACATGCAGGGAGTAGGGATAAATCTGCTGTCTTGAAATATCCAATTCAGTGCTGTAGAACAAAAGCAGCTCCAAGTTTTTCTGACCTGCCCACAATGATTAACCGTTTTAAAAGACTACAATTCATCACCATCAGCACTAATTATCTATATTAGATAACTCTTAGAAACAAAGCTGTTGCAAATTATTTCCATTTCATTAATGCAGAAAACATTCAGTGTCATGTGCATAAATTAGCAGACCTGAACTTTATACGTTAGCAAGGAAATGTATGTAAGTTCCCTTTAAAATGACATGAGGCCAAAAAATAACGCCACTGATCACAAGTTTGCAATATTCACCTCCTTTAGATATTTCACTAACATGAGTCATTCATCACTCCTACATCTCTAGCCAAGCTAACATTAATTGACTGTTCAAACTTGCTTGATCCAAAAATTATATTTGCAACCATTTTCATATTCTAAAAATATACAGACCATCTTTTTTATTATAACAAAACAAATGTTAGGCAAAGATGGCTATGTTTTATAGGTGCTACTGTAAAAGGCATTGGTAAATTACAACCCCAATTCCAAAAATTTTGGGACTCTGAGTAAAATATAAATAACACACAAAGCAATGATTTGCAAATCTCATAAACCTATATTTTAGTCACAAAAGGACACAGAAAACATAACAAATCTCAAAAGGGAGACAATTTACTGTTTTATAAAAATACTAGCACATCTTGAATTTAATGACAGCAGCACATCTCAAAAAAAGTTGTGACAGGTCATGTTTACCACAGTGTAGCATTACCTCTTTTAAAAACAGTCCATAAATGTCTAGGAACAGAGACCAGCTGCTGGACCTCTGGGAGAAGAAATGGTGTCCCATTCTTGTTCGATATAGGTTTCAAACTGTTCAACAGACTTCTTTCTTCAGTTGATGAAGGTCTGGACTGTGGGCAGGCCAGTTCAGTACACAGGCTCTTTTACTATGAAGCCATGCTGTTAGTTTTACCTTTATTTAACCAGGAAGTGAATTCTGGAGATTAAGAATCTCTTTTAGCAAGAGTGGCTTGGGCTACAGCATTACTCTAGCATGTTTTTCAATGACAGGAGAAACTGGAGCTCCCAGGTAAAACCTGCACGAGCACAGGGAGACCATACAAACTCCACACAGAGGGGCCCTACCTGGGTTTGAACACAGGACCCTCTTGCTGTGAGGCAACAACGCTAACCACTGAGCCACTATGCTGAAATAGCTGTAATTGTAATAGCTGCAGTAAGTTTTTTTTAGCATTGTCTTGCTGAAATATCCAAGGCCTTCCCTGAAAAAGACATCACCTGGAGGGGAGCATATGTTGCTCTAAAACCTGTACCTTTCAACACTGATGGTGCCTTTCCAGATGTGCAAGCTACCAGTACCATAGGCATTAATGCACCACCAATCTATCAAGGATGCAGGCTTTTGAAGTGAGCACTGATAACATGCTGGGTTCAAATATGGCTTGTTTGCATGATAGAGCTTTAACCTGCATTTGTGGATGGCACAGCGAACTGTGTTTACAGAAAATGATTTCTGGAAATGTTCCTGAGCCCATTCAGTGATTTCCATGACAGAATCATGCCTGTTTGCAACACAGTGCTGACCTGGGGCCCGAAGATCATGAGCATCCGGTGTTAGTTTTCAGCCATATCCCTCACGCACAGAAAAGTCTCCAGATTCCTCTGAATCTTTTCATTTCATTATTCTGAAATTGCTCCAAAATTTGTAGACACGGTTTCTTGCAGACTGCTGAACCTCTGTCCACGTGTACTTCTGAGAGACTCTGCTCTCTAACGTAAATTAATTAGCAGCAACATGTTCCCCCTTGTCCTAACTTTGAGATGTGTTGCTGCCATCAAATTCAAGATGAGCTAGTACTTTTTATGAAGTAGTAAAATGTCGCACTTTCAACATTTGATAGGTTTTCTGTGTTCCTTTCTGAATAAAGTGTTGATTTATGACATTATAATTGCTTTGTTTTAATTTGTATTTTACAGTGCATCCCAACTTTTTGGAACTGGGATTGTAAAATGTCTATCTGAATATAACTCCTGACATCTTATTCTATTATGGCAAACATTTAATCAAAGGGGCTGAAAAGAAGGTATTTAGTTTCAATTGTTTTTTCCCCAACATTTCATTTTAGGGAACAACTATGATCCATGCATATATACATTTTCTTAACCACTTATCCAATTTAGGGTCTGGGGAGGCTGAAGCCAATAGCTGCTGTCATTGTAAGGAGGTTGCATCTTCTCACATTTCACAGAGCCAACACAAAAGACAGATAACCATTCATGCTCATAACATACGTGGTACCTGCACAAATAGGATTTTAAAGAGTTAAAATGTACTAAATATCTGAAACACAAATTAAAACATACTAAATTATAACCTTACTAGTAAACATTTCAGCAGACCAGCTGACCTATTTATTTTTGTAATGTAAGAACAACTGCAGGAGTCTACACTGCCACTTTAGATATTAACTGGACTGAAAACTAGTTAAAATATTTTAGTTTATGGACATGCCAACGAGGGATTGCAACATATTAAAACAGAACTGCGGGTATCTTTAACACTGTGTGAATAGAAGTCAATGGTAAAGGCTGACAAGCTGTTAGTTAAGTTACAGATATTTACAGAGGACACCCCCACTGTTATCTTACAAAAGTTATAAAGTGAAGATGAAGTTTAGACAAGCCAAAACCACACCAAATGCATTGGTTTGAAAGTCTAACAACCGTTTCATATCAAAGGGGCCTGCCAATTTTAAAAGAAAAGTAAAACACCACAGGGGGATACGAATTTGTTTAGAGCGGGCTGCTCCTTTATCTCTTCAGGCATCCCCAAAAATAAACCATGCTTGTTACGACTAACCTTTAGGGACAGCTCAAACTACAAAGCACGGACTAAAGCTGACGGGCAGCCAACTAGATCTTTCCAAAAACACCCGTACAACCTTTACTTTGAGTTAATTCTTTGGATTAACAACGCAGTGTCTGAGCCCCGGGAGGCCCAACTGTAAACATCGCTGTTAGCGCGCTAGCTCGGATTGTATTAGCTGCTAATTTCAAGCAGCGATGAGAGCGCCGGCGTCAGCATCCAGATATGCTACACATTAAAAGCTTAAAAATTACATAGGAAGTGTACCAAACAGCCCTGGTCTCAACACATTAAAGAGCAGCTGAGTTGTGCAAGCTGATCGCGGTGCAGGCACAGATGCATCTGAAAATGGCTCAGGTAGGCTAGCTAGCGGCTTAGCTTCAGTGACAGGCTACTCACATTTCTTGAGCCACTTCATCCATGAGCGAACGATAAGGCTGTGGTGCTTCTTGTTTTCAATGCACCAAGCTGAAAGTCCTTGTATTGACTCCATCGTGTTGGATACTCCCTGAAAACGCCGGTCCAAAGACGCTTCCAGAGCAGTGGTGGAGCCGCGGGCTCCGTGTCCACTTGCAGCCCCTGAACCGGCCGCCATCTTTCCAACTCTCTGTGCTGATGGGGATGGAGAAGCTAAACTAATGAGAACGACTGGTGGGGGAGAACACGCCCCCATGTTTTACTTTATTAGGACGAAACTACATCTATGAGTACAAATCATGTGCAAAACACCACTGTACAACTAATTTCTGATGTCTAACAGAGGAGAAAGTCTACTCCAAAACAATGCACAAGAAGAGGGTTAAATCTGGTTTATTTAAGGCGGTGACTGTACAGCTACAGATGAATTAAAAAAAAAAAATCCTTTTGCCAAAAGACAAACTGACTTAGGGACTTTAACCTCTGTGAAATGAACCTGCTATGACATGACCCAGGTATTTCTTGCAGGTTTCTTCTAAATGTGTTGGGATTTTTGAAAATGTTATTAAAGCTAGATTATTTTCATGGAACTTCAGTCTTAACTTAATCCTGATGCTGTTTCTCATCACAAAAGCGTTAGGTAACTGATTTTCAGGCCCAAACAGAAAATGCAGATTTCTTTGTTTTTTGTTTTAAAATAGTTTTCTTCAGCGATACAGGTGGAAAATCTGCAGAATTCTAAGGAGTGCTTTTCTGCTTGTAACATTACTCTTCAGACTGCAGAATATCTGTGGGGTGCAGATTCCGTGTGGGCCTGCTGATTACCATAACACAATATAACCTGTCAGTCTGTATTCAATAATACAGTAATAATCTAACAGGATAGCCTACTAATCAAAAAAGATGAACACTGATGCAGACCTACACACACACGCACCCACCCCGATCTGTCACACATTCTCACAAAAACATCTGCACTGGTTTATTGTTCCTCCTTTTTAATGTTAAAGTCTCTTGATTTCGCCTTTGTCCTGTGCAGCAGCTACTCAGCAATGGAGGCCGACTGGCTGTGACGCTGTTGATCTGGAGGTTTGGGGGGGGGGGGGGGGGGCGGGGTGAAAGGGGG
>VUQH01001322.1:17287-32632 GCA_015106775.1 Etroplus canarensis
TGATTGAAACTAGATGCTCTGCTGGCAGGTTTCAGTCATCTGTGGTCTCCAACACACTCTGGCTGAGTGCTAGGTCCCAGTAGTGTTCTGTGCCGTGCTTCTTGAAGTGTTCTCTGGCCATGCTCTCTGTGGGGCACTGCTTGAACTTCATCTCCCCATAACTACGCTCTTTAGCTGTTCCCTGCAGAACCAACAGGAATCGTTATATACCAGTGAGATCACAAAAAATACTTAAAAACATATTTCAACATATGAGTATACGACAGTCAGCAAAGTGAACAAATGCTTACCTCCCAAATCAGCCAACACTTGTTGTTCCTCTTCGTGTCGTCATCACCATCTGGGTCTAATTAAGAATATAAGGAAAAGAATTCTCACTGACACTGTGCAAACACACGAAGTCACAAAGAATCAAAAAGAAAAAAAAATTCAATGCAGTCTTACCATCTCTTTTACTGTTGTGTTCCTCCCATTTGATTCTGTGCATCATCAGCCTCTTGAACTTTTTCTGTGATTTAGGACCTAAAAGGAGGATGAAATGTGGCTTCAGGAAAAATTCCAAACTGGTCACTACACCCTCTCCACAAACACTTTCACTACATTTGTGTATTCACATGAAGGGTCTGTTCCAAGTAGACTATCCTTAAGTGGAACTGGGTCATAAGCTATTCAAACCCTAATTTTTACATTTTCACAGCTTCACTAACCACACAATATGGAAGTGCTGCATCTCTTTGGTGTCAAATACAAAGTGATCTTAATGCACTCTTAAAGTGGGATATATTCTTCTGTGTTAACTTTATGTCAGAACCACAAACCATTCTGAAATACTACGCCCTAGCCTGATGTTCATATTCTTAGGAACATTACAGTCTGCAGCCTACAATAAATGTAACTGGCCCATTTGGTACTATAGTTTCCTCCTATCCATTTCATTTTCTTTTGCTGCTCTTGTTTGAATTTACTACAAGAGAATGGACTAACTCAAATTGAAGCCCCACCACCAACTACTGTTTCAGAGGCCAAATCAGAGCAACACAGGCACACCAGCAGAAGTATAAATGCCTAGACTACATCACAGGTGTTAGGCATAGATTCCGCACAGAAATATATATTAATCAGAACCAGGATCCTTTATTAATCCCAGGGAGAACTGCTTAAATTTGAGAGATTATAGATACAAAAGAGATTAAGCTTAGAGACACAAAATAAATCTGACCCTGTACAAGAACAGGGAGAACATGCAAACTCCAGACAGAAGTGCCCTACCTGGGTTTGAAACCCAGAGCACTCTTATGAGGTAACAGTGCTAACTATTGAGCCACTGTGCTGCCATACTTCAAAAATACATCACAGGAATTGTTTATTACAAGTAACATCATAAAAGGGTACCAGTGTAAAACAACATGTGATTTGGCAGTTGTTGGCCTCATCCCATACCTCCCTCCACCACAACAAGGTTGACATCTTTGTGCAGAACTACTGTGCCTGTCAGGTAAAGTTGGTTTGCATTGGCCTCCACTTTAAACTTCTTAGCAGGATTTTGCAGGTTTCGGATCCTGTGTAGGACAGGTAAGGTGCTTAAGTCAGACATTTCCTGACACACAAACACTGCATCATATGCCTGCATTACTGTACTGATGTGCTCTCTCCCTTTAAATACGCACCTGTACACAGCAATGTGAACACCATTAGTGAGGTCTTCTTTCAACTTCTTGACCTTCTTCTCTTTTCTTTGCTCTGCTGTGAGCTTGCGAGCTGCATTTGCCTCCTCGTGAGCTCTGCAAGTAGAGGACATTAGAATAGAAACTTAAAGGTCTTTGTAAACACATCACAATAGAAAGTGAAGATGGAAATGATCCGTTACTGACTTTTGTCTTTTGGCCATCTGCGCTCTAACATGTGCTTCTACTTTTGTTGGGTCTTGAACTGCCTCTGTCCCCAAGACTCTCATCAGGTTGGAGATTCGCACTTATTAAAAAAAAAAAAGACATCAACTACATTCTGTTTAATCTTTCATTGTAATAGTTTTTAATAATGTTGATTTGTATTTGTATGAACATACCTTTGGGTTCTGGTGGAGGCATCAATCCAAGACGGACTTTCTCTTGCACTTCTTTTTGTGCTTCCCTTCGTGTCTGCCGTCTAAGTTTCTTCTGTTCTCTTTTTGTCAAGTATACACCCAGAGTTACTGGCTTATCTGTGTCAACTAAAGAAAAAAAGGAATATATATTGAGGGTATTTGTAATGAAGTAAATACAATTAGGACATTTGGTGTGTTAATGAGGTGAATAAGTTCACAAGTATTTCCATATTTTAGATTGAATACATTGAGCTCAGACACAGGTAAACAGAACAAAACTTAGTGTTTGTTGAATTTTCACAGTGCAGAATAACTAATACAGGAATGCAAAATAATTCATTTTTGCTAAGAGTTCCACAGAGTGCTTAAGTACATGCATAACAAAATGAGGGATCAAAGTGACCAAATGTTTGACTGGAAATATGAGCATTTATTCTGCAAAGGCATCTTCATTAGCTGTGGATATTTGATTTGACTGAGTACTGTGGTGTAATGCTTAATCTTTTGTTTTTAACATCTAAAACTGTTCTGCCCTAAAACCAAGACAGACTAAAATAGCAGTCTTACTATCAGCAGATAATTATATAATTTCTATTTAGATACTTAAAGTAAAATGAACAATATAGTTACATTTCACTGCCCACTGGTATCTAGTAGCACATTTTAACAGCTAATAAAGCTCTCTATAGGACAAATGGTTTTGTTTAAACAGATTCCTAGAGACTTACCTGGTGGTCTCATCTGAGCGGGATGTTCAACCAGGTTTGTCACACCGAACAGTTCTAAGTCTTCAAATTTTGTGTCTGGATTTCTTGGGAGAGTTAAAAGGAATAACATTTCAGTTATGACAATAGATTGATTGTACTGAGTGCATTTTTGCTTTTGCAAGGTATCCTAGACATTGTTTTCAGTGTTTACGATTAGGTTGTGCTTTCTTACATTTCTATATTAAAGGGCAAGATGTAAGAGTCCCACCACTCAATACTGGGAACCTCTCCTTCTCCAGTCTCCTTTTTAGGAGCAATCAGTGCTAACTTGGTAGAAGCTTGGATTCCTGTCTTCTTTGCTGCCTGGGCAATCTCATTCTGCAACCGTTCCAGCTGGGCCTGATCCATGACAGAGAGACAAAGACATATTGTGAACAAAGTTATTAAAAAAATGCACAACATTCCATTTCAAATAACCAGGATGAGGCCAATTCTGACATTTAACAGTTAAGGGGTTATATCAACCTTAGTTCTTATTCTTTGAGCAATCTTCTCAAAGCGTCCCTGCTCGTGGAATTTAAAGCTCTTGCGGGGGCGCTGAGGTGGATTAACAAAGACACGTTGGTCAAAGTAGGACGTGGACTCCAAGTCCTCTCCAGGCTTCTCCTTTAACTGCTGGCGGAACTGCTCTCTCTTCACTGCTCGAATGTTCGCTACGAGAAGAGAGAAAAATGTTTTGTGGAAAATCAAAACAAGGAAAAGATGATGCATGTTTGTTTATAGATATTGGATTACTGCGCAAGTACCTTTCAGAGTGGGCATGCGGTGTGTGAGTTCAACCTCTTTGCCACTGGCATCTACAGTTCTTCCCTTCTCATCCAAGATAAGAGGTGTTGGCTTGTTCACCTCCTTGGCTTCTACTTTGCTGTAGTTACAGAAAGAGGAAGTTTATTTTTATAGTGCTCAATATTTCTGTCCTGTACATTTTAAAATCTTTTATAGTCTGACTTTACTTACGGTGGAGCAATCCCCATGGCATGTAGATTAGCTAGTGCCACTAGATTTTGAGGTCCAGTGTTACCCAAGGCTCCGAGAATGCCAGGTTTCATGGCTAACTGGGACTGGATGCGAGCCTGTAGCTCAGCAGCCTTGCGGGCCTTCTCGATTGCATCATTCATGAAGCTGGCAGCTTGGGAGGGAGCGATGGATGAGCCGCCACCAGCTGCTGCAGCACCAGAAGCGCCAAGGAGCCGAGAAAGTGGAGGGGCGTCCAGCTGTGACTGTGGGGTGGGAACAGGCAACCGCTAAAGTCAGAAAGAAATTAGACGGGTGTTAAATTGAATGTACAGCCTGAACCTGTTTTTCAGTTTGTCATTTTATAGTATAAAGAATATTTTATTACTGTTGTAGCAGGGACTGAAGAGGTAAAGCTTAGTTGTTTCTTCCTCTCTTCAATCTGTCTTGTGGCTGCCTCCATCATCTGTTTGATCTGTTATTACAACAAAAGGATTCAAAGATGAATGCCAAAGACAACTGAAAAAGTAATTATTATACAGTTTGTCTGTTGCACCAACAATTATATACCTGCATTTTGGTGAGCATGCCAGGGCTCTCAGATGGAGGTCCTGGTATCACCTCAGGCTCCTCCACCTCCTCAAAACGAGGGACTCTTTTTCGCTTTACCACTGTACCATCTCCTGGCTCGGGAGGTTCTCGCACTGCACCTGTGTCAGCCTCGTCACCAAACACATCCTGCGTGGAACCAACAATAATGCAGACACCAATAAAATGTAATTATCACACATAACAGCTACAGCATCCATAAGAGAATGTAAAGTATTTTGGGTGTAGTTCATGCAAACATTAAACCCAGTTTGTATTTTTGGTTAAGTTGAGGGTTACCTCAGTTGATACAATAAAATCTAATGCTGGGGGTAAAGATAGAGATCTAATAACTAAACTGAGGTTTAAAGTTAAAATGCTAATCAATGAATGCATAAAAGGCAAAATAACACAATGGCTTTCCTGAATCACTTTTGTATAAGAGAATGTTATTAACTACAATAGATTCAGGTCTTAATATTCAGTTATATCATGACAATATAAAGCTAGAACATTTTCTAGGGTATTTGACTACCTTAAGCTCTCTCTTCCTGTTTTTTTCTCCTGAACCTTTGTTGCCTCGGGTGCTGCGGCTCTCCTCGAGGGCTTCAAAAAGACGCTCCACAAACCCTCCAGCAGAGTCGTCAAGGAAAGGACGCAACTGATCTGAGGATGCAAGTATGAAATCATTACCATAAATCCCATCACTATCAAAACAAAATACTATTACATCTCAAAAAAACTGGATTATCATGAAAAAGTTCATTTTTTGTAACTGTATTCAAAAAGGTAAACTTTCATATATTCTACACATTAAGTGAAACATTTCAAGACTTTTTTGTTTTAATTTTGCTGATTACAGCTTATAACAAAAGCTAGATGATAAGGGTAATTGTCACGATAGAATTTTTGCTTGATAGAGATTTAGGACACGGTCAAAATAAGGTTGATAACATTCATGCGGTTCATGTTTTGACAGAGCACACTAAAAGCCAATCACAAAATCACAATGAGAATACCACCTGAACCAATCACGTGGTTGGAAAGGAGCTGCAGTCATGTTTGTTAGGTGGAGTGTGGCGCATAGGCTAGCAGCAGGCCACGTGCTAACAATTGTGCTTCTGCAGCTGCATGCACCACATCTCAGGAGAGCAAGAGAGATAAAAGAGAGAATAATGATAGGAAATCTGAGGGATAGCGTTACTAAAGAAGACACAGCAACAGCCACACAGCCCTAGGTTCAATAAGAATCATCAGAATTAGAATACTTTATTAAACGACAAGGACATTGTTGAGGAGTTTGGTGTATGGAGATATTTTGGCTGTTTAAAGTCCAACAGGAAGCAGAAGCTGCACTGCAAACTGTATCAAAGCATGTTCCCACAAAGACGGTAATAATACTGATCTGTTTTTAACATGTGAAGTAGGACCATCCTTGAGAGCATAATATTAGATTTTACAGTCCCAGACCCAAACGGGTGCTGCTGGTCTTCCTGAAACAATCACAGACCACAGGGTCCACTTTCTCCAGCTGCCTTACAACAAATCACACAGTGATATCACAAAGGCAACAGCCTACTTTTTTTATGTAATGAACCTACGTTAGCAGTTATCTCCGACAGCTCAGCTGTACAAAGAGTGCAGAGAGACAGTCAAACATCTGAACCTCATTGCCTGCTGCACTGAGCAAGGCTGGAACCAGAAAAGCAAATGTCTTTAAATTGCACACTTTCATGAAGACCAAACGGGTGAAGTCATGACTTTAGGACTGACAGAAGCTCTTTGATCCTGGGGACTGAATATGTACTGAGGATAAAAAGACAATGTTTTTGTCTGTTTCGTTGTATGTTTGTATAGGTTCAAACACTTTGAAATGGTTGAAAAACAAAGGAAAGGACACAGTACAGAGGTAGATTATTACACATTTAATTTTACATTAATGTCTACTTTCTTTACTTGGAACTGACCAAGAATTTCTTTCGTGGTCTCCTGTAAACCTGAAAGCTTTAGAATTTTAATTTTAGATTTAAGATTTCAGAGTTTTAGGAACTGAGATTTGATTTTAGTTGGAGTTGACCAACAACTTTAACGTTTGCCTGTAAAACTTAAAAGCTTCTGATTTCTCAGAATTCAGATTAGTATATATACCCATTTTATTTATATTAAATAGTTATATAATGTTCTACAGTACATGTGTCATGTTCAACTTCCCACAGACAATAAGTGATATTCAAGCCAAAATGTATCTTATATATTCACATCTCACTTAAGAGTAAAAAGGAAATATTAAGCTTGACAGTACTTGAATTATATTGAAACTTATATTGATAGACTGATATGAAAAATATTATCATGATATAAATTTTTCCCACATCACCCAGCTCTACTTATAGCTCATGAAAATCAGAAATCCAGTGTGTCCAATTAGTGCAATATTTCCTTTTGAGTTTGAGTGAATTATTATTCAACAGTATAAATACTGTGTACCTCTTAGTCTAGCACACACAACCACAATCATGGGCAAGACTGGTGACTTGACAGTTGTCCAGATAAAAATCATTGACACCTCCACATGGAGGGCAAGTCACAGAAGGTCACTGCTGAAAAGGCTAGCTGTTTTCAGACTGCTGAATGACAAAATATTTATTGGAAAGTTGACTGGAAGGGAAAAATGTGGTAGGAAAGGTGCACAAGCAGGGATGACCACAGCCTTGGGAGGGTTGTCAAGAAAAGTTGATTGAAGAACTTTGCAGGGCTTCACAATGGGTGGACTGAGACTAGGTCAGTGCATCAAGAGCCACCATGCAGAGATGTCTTCAGGAAACGGGCTACAACTAATATCCTAATATCGAGCAGCTCCTAAACCAGAGATAATGTCTATAACATCTCACTTAGGCTATGAAGAAAAAGAGTTGACTATTGCTCAGTGGTCCAAAGTCCTCTGTTTAGATGAAAGTAAATTTTGGATTTCATTTGGAAATTAAGGCCCTGGAGTCTGGAAGAAGAGTGCAGAGGCACAGAATCCAAAGTGTTTGAAGTCCAGTGTGAAGTTTCCATGGTCTGCCATTAGGTGGTAATTGGTCCACTGGGTTTTATTAAGAACAAAGTAAACACAGCTGTCTACCAGCAGTTTTTACCATCTGCTGACAATCATGGAGATGAAGATTTCCTTTTCCAGAAGAACATAGCATATGCTCACGGTGCCAAAACAAGTACCAAATGGTTTGCCGACCATGTTATTGCTGTGTTTCATTGGTCAGCCAATGTGTCTGACCTAAATCACACAGGGAATCTGCAGGGTATTGCCAAGAGAGAGATGAGAAGCACTCTGGGCTTCAGTAATAGCCTCAGCAGTACCACAAGTTGGTTGCCTCCATGCCATGCCACACCGGTGCAGTAATCCATGGTAAAGGAGCTCCAAACAAGCGAGTGCATAAATGAACACACTTTTCAGAAGTTGAAAATTTCTGTGTTTTCTGATTGATCTCAGGAAATATTCTAATAACTGGAGACACTGGATTCTGATTTTAATGAGCTATAAACTAAAATCATCAAAAATAAAACAAAAAGCTTGAAATATTTCACATTACTTGTAATGATATGGAATATGAAAGTTTACCATTTTTAATCGAAATTAACTTTTTCATGACATTCTAATTTTTAAGACATTAGTACTGTTACTACAGAGTGCCCTCATAATCCTCACAAAATGTTTAAATATATTTCACAAATATGTGTCAACATTGACATAATATTTGTGTCAGTGCCATGATAATAAAGCTATGGCATGTATTTGACTTAAATTCTGAAATAACCCAAGCAAACTTTGGTAATAATTCACAGATGTGCACCAACATTGAGTCTAACAGGCTGTGTGGTAGGTTACAATGAATTACTGCTAAATAAATAGATAGAAATGGGGGGTTTAGTTAAGACTCTAAGTATGAACAATGTGGATTAACAGAGCACATGACAGCAGTATATTAACCAAAGAGCACCATTTACCTTTGCATAAATAAGTGTAGAGACACAAGCACTTTCCAGAATGGGAGGGATAAATCAGGAAAGGCATAAAGTGTAAAATCTATGCCAAATCATCTGCCGTGGTGACACCTTGGAGAAATACAAAGGAGCAGCCAAAGGTGCTTTATTGTGGGTTATTGTATGGCTTGGATATTTAATACACTAGTGGTTCTCAAACAGCGGGCACAGAGCTGCTGCATGTGGGGTGTAGACAACCAGGTGAAAAACATGAAGTGAAATTAAAGCAAATGGATATTTTTAGGAAAAAGGAACAACCAAGAGTTTACCAATGACATGTGCTGTTATTTAAGTAAAATTCAATATAGATCCTTTTATATTGCTAGTTGTTACGGCCCTAGAAGGGCCTGTCATATTTTGCCCCAGTGGGTGTGTTTTGCTCTCTCTCTCCAACCTTAGGTATTACCAAGCTGACTCTAATCAGTAGTTAGGCCAGGAATTCTTAAGACTGGGGAGAGCAGAGCCCCAGTGCTTGAGAGCCTTTGTGTTGCAGCTGGTTACTCCTATTCAGTGGAGGGGAGCATGTCTTGGTTAACCATTTTTGCACACTTCTTTGTTTTGGTGACCAAATTCTGGGTTTTATGTATGTCTTCTTTTCATGGCAGTAGCAGCTCGCCCATCTTTTCTCAGAATCAGAATCCTTTATTAATCCCAGGGGTAGAAATTGCTTGAGTTACAGACGCTCCATTGGGTATGAAAATATATATGGACATGAAAGATAAGAAAACGAGATTGTATAAGCCCTCAACACTCAAATTTTAAATTTTATTAATTAATCCAATCAGACTGGACTCTCATTCTTACTTCCTCACATCTGTTAGATCTTTTTGGGGAACACAACATTAGTCATTGATAAAACTGTGTGGTGTGGGGCACAAACTTTTTCAGCTTCTGAAGTGGGGCATGCCAAAAAAAGTTTGAGAACCCCTGCTCTGTGCAAAGATCTTACAGCCCTGCAGTTGTGCCAAACACTCTCGAGCAAGTCACTGAGGTTTCAGACAGCAACTACATTCTTTTCATTTTGCATATGGATTAAACAAATAACACAAGCATATACCTCTTGTATCAGGGGCACTTCTGACCTCAGTAATTCTCAGAGTACTCCTACAAGAGATATTTGTCTCAAGCGGTAAGTTGAATTACCTATGGTTTTCCTCTTGTCTAGTCCCTTCCCCACACAGTGCAAAGCTGCAGTCACCACAGTGGGCTCTGAGAAACCCAGCACCTTCTTCACAGTGCGCTCCACCCATGGCCTCAACTCCTCCACCTCCCGCTTAGGAAGAGACATTCTCCAATCCTGCAGAAACGCCACAGTTTAGTTGGGTTAACATTTTCATCATTGGTACTTGCCCCGTTCAGTCCCATGACACACAGCCCCAAACATGAGCTCCGAAACCCGCCGTCCTTTACCCGCTTAGCTACAAACTGCACAAACGTTCACCACCAACTCACTAAACTCTCTCACACACGGTCTCTCACCCAAAAAACATGCAGTACTTTGTTATTTGATGAGTGCTGTGTCAGACCGCTGAACTAAACGTGCAAGCACGGAGAAAAACAGAAGCTAAACACAAACGTCTCTGGTTGGACGCTAACTAACGTTAGCTCAACTGCTGCATGCGAGATGCCATCACCGCAAGATAACCGCTTCATCAAGCTTACAGACCTCAGATTCCGCCTCTGTTCTCGTCAGTCCACTTAAGCCGTAGGGGTCGAACAAAAACGATCAAGAGCTGTACGCGTAAAAACACTCGGAGAGCCGAGGGCACTGTAAAACTTTATGCTCTGTCGCGCCGTTCACACGACGTTTCTGTGTTAAGACCCGGAACAGGAAATGGACGCCGCTTCTAAGTCGTGGGTTTTTCTGCGCTCTCGTTTCGTTTCACATGTTCGTCGTTTCCACCTATCTGTATATGTGAGGAAATAAGCCGTTTGTGTCTTCGTTTTCCATAAGGTAAAGCTTGTTTCCTGCAAATAATTAGGAAAATTGTTAGGTTTCAGGGAAGTTATTCTGCTTTGAAGTTCATATTCCACCAAAGGAGCACCGATAAGGTGTAGAAGATTTTAAATAGAGCTGTTAAAGCGCTTTATGACCATAAACCAGGTGTGTCTTTACTCAAAACTGGCCTTTGGGTGGTGACTGTGCTTGTAAGTGTGAATGTTCAGCTTATGGTTTAGATCAGGGGTCTCAAACCTGTGGCTCCTTGTGACGTTAACATAATAGCTGCGTGAATATAAACAGCATTATTAACTAATTTTTTGTAAACATTCTATTTTAAACGTATCATGTTGTGAGTCTTCATATTCTCCAGCTGTAAAAAAGTGTAGCATATACCCAGAATAAAATAAATGAATAAATCTAATTAAGCTCAATAGCTGGTTCAGCAGAATGGATGTAGACCAAAAATGAACACTCCGGAGTCCCCTGAGATGTGAATTCCAAATGAATGAATGAGTTAAAAAAGATCAAATTTGAAGAGGATAAATAAATAATTTAATATTGCAAGGACAGATTTATTTTTTTTTTTTGCTTTCACAGCCAATGCTGCTGGCTTGCTGGTATGCTTGACCTGCAGTGTGAAATTAGAAATACAAGGAAAAAGTAATGTGGAAAACATTTCAACAACAAGCAGGTGTGAGCATTGATTGCTGTATGTAGCTTTGTTAGTTTGTTTAGTATGTTATTGTCAGTACTTTAAAGCTATTTTTTAATCAGTTCTCAAAGCAGTCTGTTTCAACTGCACAAACACAGAGAGGATTCACACTGGCCCGCACTCTGTTTCAAGACATGTGCCTTCGGCTGCTCCCTTATATTCTTCCCAAGGGGGTCACCACAGCAGATTAATCTGCATTGGTAATTTGGCATGAGGTTTACACCAGATGCCCTTCCTGACACAACCCTCCATGATGATAGGGGCTTGTATCCGCACCTGGAATCGAACCAGGGACCTTTCACTCATAAGGCGAATTTGTAAACCACTATATTACGGGACTGCTCTGTTTCAATACATAATAGATATTTTTCCTCAACATAACATTTTTCAGTTTTGCTGTTTATAAAAAAGATAAGAATGAATAATTTATGTAAATTCAGAAATAAAAGAACATTTGGTAGTTTTGTTATGAAACTGCAAAGTTAAAATACCAAAATAATCATAAACAGCCTACTGCAGAATAGTCATATATGGCATAAAGTTTTAATTATTTACACCCGAAGACGTCAGGAGTGGCAGAGAAGTATGTGAAGGTGGTGCAGGACATGTATGAGGACAGTGAGACATTAGTGAGGTATGCAGTAGGAGTGACAGATGGGTTAAACGTAGGGGTGGGATTACATCAGGGATCAGCTCTGAACCCCTTCTTATTTGCAATGCTGATGGACAGGTTGACAGATGAGATCAGGCAGGAGTCTCCATGGACTATGGTGTTTCGCAGAAGACATTGTGATCTGTAGTGAGAGTAGGGAGGAGGTGGAAGAGAGCCTGAAGAGGTGGAGGTATGCACTGGAGAGAGGAGGAATGAAAGTCAGTAGATGCAAGACAGAATACATGTGCATAAATGAGAGGGAGGCAGATGGAACGGTGAAGATGCAAGGAGTAGAGGTGGTGAAGGTGGATACTTGGGATCAACCATCCAAAGCAACGGGCAGAGCACAAGAGAGGTGAAGAGGAGAGTGCAGGCAGGGTGGATTGGGTGGAGACGAGTGACAGGGGTGCTTTGTGACAGAAGGAGCAAGAGTGAAAGGGAAGGTTTACAAGATGGTAGTGAGACCTGCCATGATGTATGGTGAGGACACGGTGGCACTGATGAAAAGACAGGAAGCGGAGCTGGAGGTAGCAGAATTGAAGATGTTGAGATTTTTGCTGGGAGTGACCAGGAAAGACATGATTAGAAATTAGTACGAGGCCTGGGGTGACACAGCCCCCCACTTTAATTTGACTGCCCCCCTGTCTCCCTGTTGCCCGAGTCCCTAATTTTGTGTTGTCTTGTCAGTCCATCTATGAGAGGAAATTACAAGGGGGGTAAGGAAGTCTAGAACCCCATTTTCTGTGAACAATTTTGACCTTTTGCATGTGAAGCAAATGTGTAAACCACTGTACTATGGTTTTGTCCTCCTTAGTGCAATGCATCAGTGTAAATGTATAGCTATTGATAAATAATATTACATGCAGTGAAAGCTGTGGGTTTAATTATAGATTGAAATCAATTAATTTCTAAGTTTTGAAAGATGGACTTGCCTTTATGTACCTCAAAGTGTTGGTTCACTGCCTACCAAACTCTTACTTTGCAAACTGAAAATAAGGGTGTGTGTGCACTGTTATTTACTTTTACCACTCAGTAAAGCATATTTACTGTTGTAACCAGACTTTATTTTATCAGCTCGATTACCTCACCATTAAATCTTGTGCTGCAGTGTGGTTGCTATATTATTTGTTTTTTATTTCTGAGAGAATTTTTTTGATCTCCCATGTGCTCCTCCCTGACTGACCTCTTGAACACCCCCCATGCCACCCCATTTAAAAAAAATCCTGCAGAATACACTCAAAGGATCCTGATTTTTAATTTAAGGGAGAATTCTGCAACAGTGGGAAGTAGTAGTATACTTGACGGTAGAGAAAACTTAAAAAGACCTTATAAACCATTTTATTTTGACATATTTGACTGGTGGTTCTATACATGCAATTTTAATGGCCCGGTGGCCATTGAAATCAAAGTTAATTTTGATGATCATTGAAAATAATAACAAAAAATAACTGCTGAAAGTTATTTCAAGATAACTACCAAGTTGTTGGCATCAAGTAACTGCAGAACACTTGAAACTAAACTAAACTAAAAATTGGTTTAAGTAGGGAACACTACACATGGTACATATCATACTGCATGGCTTCTTACCATCCACCAGGTCACCTGTTTAGGATTAGGGGTAGTGATATTGTTAGGTTCACATCCACGTCCTTAAATTGAATTTTCCCCTTTTTACATGCCCAAAAACGGAATCTTATAACACAGCAATTGCTAGTGCAAAAATTTATGCATGATATTTGTTTTAAAAGGTAATTTCTTGTAATTTCTGAAACTCTGCTTGTTTAGCTTGTTAAAATGCAGCCTAAGCCTACCACTAAGTGGATCAGCCACAGCCTGGTTGTTGTTAAGAGGTTTAAACTTTCTTCTGAAAAATATTTCCCATATTATAATTCAACAACTTCAAACACTAAAACCAGTAAAAACTGAACTAAATATTTTAAATTTTAAAACCTAAACTGAGATAAGCAAACCCATTCTTGAAACTAGCCAAGAGTGAGCTGAACAGCAAACAAAAATTCAAATTGAAATAAAAGACAATGAAAAACAGTAAACTATAAGAGCTCTGGAAGAGAATATTCTCATAGTTTTACTTCACAAGGTTCAGGACAAGTGTTGGTTTACATGGTAAAACCACAATCTTCCTATCGTTTAATTTTAGTACTAGTAAGTCTAGTTTTAAATATTGCCTAATTATTAACCACAGCCTAGTCATGAACCCAGTCCCCCGGTGAAAACATGGGATTATCAGATGATCTCCATTTACTTTCCACTCAATGCCCGCCTTCTCTCTTTGCGTGATATGGGTCAACTGCGTGCACTTATAGTGGTGTGAGCATGAATCAGTTGTAGAAAGCCTGAGGCTACAAATGACTCGCTCTTTACAGCAAGCCACATCCACGCTTTCACTCACAGTGCCAATGCTTTGTGTAACCATCAGGGAAAACTCCATAGACATACACAGCATGTTGTAATTTATAGACATTCTCCTTCTGTATCATCAGAATGTCATCTAGCCATTACAGCTACATTCATTCCTGCTAAACAGAGCACCTCCATCGTGATCAAGCTCTTTATAAGCAGATTCATCAAGGCTACATCCCCTGCAGTTTATCTTCTCGATGGTCTCCAATGTTGACAAATACACTATTACTTATGGGAATATCCAGAGTGACACTGTTCATGGTTCCCAGAACTTCTATTTATTTTAGAAGGAAATCTGGTAACTTAAATGAAGCCTCTAATTAGGACCACAGAATAATGCATATGAATATGAATGAAATACGTTCATTGTATGCTTTGAGCTTTTTGCACCACAACAATTACCTCTGTGTCCTCATGCAAAATCTTTTTGCCACATATGAGGCCTCAATGATGTTATTTTGGTTATTAACTATGGTTAAAGTTTTCTTCTTTATATATAATATACAATTATAATATATTTACTGGATTTAATAATATTTTCTGATAGTAAAAACACATTTTGGGGTCAAGGGCTTTTGGTTTAGCAAAACAAAACATATAATATTTCGTCTTCACTTGTTTGCTGGAGATATTAGCCATATTGACTGGGTCATCAATCAGCTAATAAGGTGACATACAGTTAGATCTTTAAGTTTTAGGACAATGACATTTTTTTGTTGTTTTACCTTCACTATTTATGGTTATAGAGGCTTTTGCTACCTACATAGGTTTGAAGATGTTCTTGCTACCTACACAGGTTTGTATTTGGAGTTTGATTAATTTACCAAAACACACAATAAACAAAAGATTTATGTGAATTTGACTAATATCATTATTGTTATTTTTACATTTCTATAGATAAACTGATAATTTTCAATGTAATGTCATTATTGTGAATTTTTTACCATGATGTCCATGAAGTGAAAATCTGATAATGTAATAGCCTCGCTTTACATGGGCAGCAATCCTTAACTACCAGCTCCTCTAAAGTGTAAAGTGTAAGAAAAAAAACACCTCTGACCAATAGTCATTTTTTTAATGATTTCTTGGCCAGGAGCAGTTGTCAGTCAGCAAAGCTGCAAGCAACGCATTGGTTCTAACATCTGTCATTTATAGACTTAGTTTTTTGTTGTTTGCTTGTTTTTT